>CAWUFQ010000526.1:50000-52000 GCA_963921405.1 Cepaea hortensis | reverse complement strand
GGGAGATCTTATTTAAAATAGACGTTAAAACCACTCATGTTTAGTACATCAATTATCTATTCTGCATGCTATATTCACATAAAAAAAAAAACATTGTTAAACGATGCTGTCAACATAAACAATACGTATTACCATGTTATGAGAAAGTCAGCCAGGCGAGGCAGCCAGGCACATACACATACAAGTACCTTTCAGCCTACATACGTATTTACATAAACGTACAGATAATCAAAAGGCAGGTAATGTGATGACTGTGAAGTGACAGATAGTGTTATGACAGTATGAAATGGCACGTAGAGTGATGACAGAATGAAGTGGCAGGTAGTGAGATGACAGTGTGAAGTGGCAGGTAGTGAGATGACAGTGTGTAGTGGCAGGTAGTGAGATGACAGTGTGAAGTGGCAGATAGTGAGATGACAGTGTGTAGTGGCAGGTAGTGAGATGACAGTGTGTAGTGGCAGGTAGTGAGATGACATTGTGTAGTGGCAGGTAGTGATATGACAGTGTAAAGTGGGAGGTAGTGAGATGACAGTGTGAAGTGACAGGTAGTAAGATGACAGTGTGAAGTGGGAGGTAGTGTGATGACAGTGTGAAGTGGCAGGTAGTGAGATGATAGTGTGTAGTGGCAGGTAGTGAGATGACAGTGTGAAGTGGGAGGTAGTAAGATGACAGTGTGAAGTGACAGGTAGTGAGATGACAGTGTGAAGTGGCAGGTAGTGAGATGACAGTGTGAAGTGGGAGGTAGTGAGATGACAGTGTGAAGTGGCAGGTAGTGAGATGATAGTGTGAAGTGACAGGTAGTGAGATGACAGTGTGAAGTGACAGGTAGTGAGATGACAGTGTGAAGTGGGAGGTAGTGAGATGACAGTGTGAAGTGGCAGGTAGTGAGATGACAGTGTGAAGTGACAGGTAGTGAGATGACAGTGTGAAGTGGCAGGTAGTGAGATGACAGTGGGAAGTGGTTACATTACCATTGACAGGTAGTGAGATGACAGTGTGAAGTGGCAGGTAGTGAGATGACAGTGGGAAGTGGTTACATTACCTACCATTGGGGGGGGGGGGGATATTGTCAAATTGATTTTGTAAGCATAAACGATGCATATTACGCATGATGCATTCACATGAGAGAAAAAAAAAATTATCAAATGAAAGGTGTAAACATAAACAGTGCATATTGCAATGTTGTGAGACACATCCCACATCCACCCTCATATCCCCCCACTCACCATACCTCCCCAACCCACCCACACATACCTCCACGCACTCACACAGAACCAGGCAAACATAAATGCCGCCACCCACCCACTATAGATGAACGAACGAACTTTATTGAACAGACTTTATTTTCAAAAGGTAACAAACTGGGCACGCAGGTCCGTCTTACATTAGGCCCTTCCATTCACTCATCTTTCTTTCATCAACAGTGCATAGGAAAAAACATTGTCACATGAATTTTGTAAACATAAACAATGCATATTACTATATTATGAGACACATCCACCACCCACCCACACATCCCCCATTCACTCCAACTCCCCCACCCAACCACACACATAACCCACACACACATACATTCCCCCACCCATCCGCCACATCCCTACACCTACACATCTCCCCACCCACACACACCTCTCACCCACCAAACATCCCATCCACCCACACCCCAAGCACACATACATTCAATAACCCACACATCCCCCACCTACACACATCTCCCCACCCATTCACATATCCTCTACCCGTCCCATTACCCACCAACAATCACTCACCCACATATGCTCCTCCACCCACATATCCTCCTCCACCCACACACCTCCACCCACCTAACCAAGCACACATTCCTCAGCCACACACACATCTCCCCGTCAACTCACATATTCCGCACCTACCCACACACAAATTCCGCACCCACCCACATAATCTCCCATCTCCTCCAACCCACTCACAGATCCCGAGCCCACACCTACAAACATCCCCCACCATCCCCTAACCTGCACACA
>CAWUFQ010000526.1:2500-45000 GCA_963921405.1 Cepaea hortensis | reverse complement strand
CGTCGTTAGTTACTCTGGCAGTCCAAGGAATTCGCAACATTCGTCTCAGGAACCACATCTCTGTTGCTTCTAATTTCTTCTTAATTTGTTCATTTACATTCCAAGATTCACTGCCATACAGCAAAACTGGTTCTACATAGCATTTCAGCACTCTCTTTCTTACATTCAGTGATAGTGACTTATTGCATAAGATACTCTTCATTTTCTGAAATGCGGCTTTTGCCTGCCCTATTCTGCTCCTAATCTCTGTTGTACATCTTCCATCTGATGTTATAAATGCCCCTAGGTATCTAAAAGTATCAACTTGGTTAAGGATGTTC
The DNA here is from genome assembly GCA_963921405.1 of Cepaea hortensis. Taxonomy (NCBI): domain Eukaryota; kingdom Metazoa; phylum Mollusca; class Gastropoda; order Stylommatophora; family Helicidae; genus Cepaea; species Cepaea hortensis. Next base: position 44,680 of record CAWUFQ010000526.1, on the reverse strand, counting down.
CCTTCTATTTCTATGTCACATTTTGGTGTCACCATTTTCTTTGATATTACCATTGTTACTGTTTTCGTGATATTCAAGGAGAGTCCTTTCCTTGCACTCTCTGTTACTACAACGTCTAATAATTGTTGTAGGTCTGTTGAATTATCTGCGACCAATACTGTGTCATTTGCATAGCGTATATTATTTATATTATAACCTCCAACTAGTATTCCTGGCATCTCTTTGATCTCTCTCATTATTACTTCGCTATACAGGGAGAAAAGATCTGGTGACAAGACACGCCCTTGTCGTACTCCTAGCTTTATCTGTTCGTAACTACCCTCTTTATTTCCCATTTTAATTGCTGCTACTTGGTTCCAGTAAATATTCTTTATTATTCTTAAATGTTTCCCATCAGTGTTGATATCTTCCAACATTTTAATCAGTTCATCATGTTTTACTTTATCAAATGCCTTAGTATAATATATGAAGCACAAATATATGTCTCACTGTTTCTCTATTGACCTTTCTATTAGTGTCCGCAATGTATAAATTGCATTGTTTGTGCCCTTTCCTTCCACAAATCCATACTGTTCTTCACTAATTTCCATTTTTATTTTCTTTTTGGTTCTTCTCATTATGATTCTGAGTAGAAGCTTAGTGATATGGTTTATAAGGTTAATTGTACGAAAATCTTCACAATCAATTGCTCCTGGTCTTTTTGGTATAGCTATAAATACAGATTTCAGCATATCACTGGGTAAATATCCACTGCTGTAAATATCATTCAACATTTTGGTTAATATATCTACTCCAAATTCTCCCAATACTTCTAATTCTTCTATTGTGATTTCATCTGGCCCAGCTGTTTTTCCTTTCTTCATACGTTTCATAGCGTCAGCGACTTCTTCTTTCAGAATAGGTGGACCTTCTAAGTTACTATCTTCTGTTAATTCTGCCCTTTCTCCTTCATATAATTCTCTTATATACTCATTCCACCTCTTCATTATAGCATCTTCCTCTAATATTATCTTTCCTGTTTTTGATTTCAAACACCCTGTATTTATTCTTATTTTTTGTTCCTGTAAGCTCACTGATTTGTCTGTGCATATTTTTTGTATCTTTAATGGAATTTAATTCAATTTTTTTGCATTGCTCGTTTAACCAACTTTCTTTAGCCTTCCCACATTTATCTTTTATTTCTTTATTTATCTTAGCGTATTCTTGTTTGTCATTTTTACACTGTTTTCTTTTGTCCATCAGGTTTAAGATGTCTTCATTCATCCATTTTTTCTTAGCTATTTTGCCTCTCTCCGGTAATACTTCTTTGCTAGTTTGATGAATGGAGTCCCTTAACATTTCCCATTGTTCATCTATACTCTGTATTTTAGTTATTGCATTGTACCTATTGTTCACAGTCACTCTGTATTGTTCTTGCATTACTTTATCTATTTTCAGAACCTCTTTATTAAGTCTCATGTTCTTAACCATTTTTTCCCCTCTCTTTAATCTTACTTTTATTTGTCCACATAGTGGTACATGATCACTATTACAGTCAGCACCAGGCATTGTCTTTACATTAATTAAAGCATTTCTAAATCTTTTATTAATTAGTATGTAGTCAATTTGGTTGCGTGTTTTCTTATCAGGGCTTATCCATGTGTACAGTCGTCTTTTATGGTGTTTAAACCATGTGTTTCCAATTATCATATCATTAATATTTGCCCATTCTATTAGCTTTTCCCCTCTTTCATTTCTTGTACCTAAACCATAATTCCCCACTACATCCTCCATTTTTCCCTTTCCTACTTTTGCATTAAAATCACCAAGTATTATCTTTATTTCTTGTGATCCAATTTGAGTCATCGCCATTTCTATTTCGTCGTAAAAGTGTTGTATTTCTTCTTCACTACTGCTTGCTGTTGGTGCATATACTTGTATAATATTTATGTCTATTGGTTTGCCTTTGATTTTTACCATAATAACTCTATCTGAAATACACCAGTATCCATTAATTGACTTAGCTGTTTTTTCGTCTAATATTATTCCTACGCCTTTTTCATGTGTATCCCCTCCAGAATAAATTATTGTGTGTTTGTCAGCTATAATTTTGCCCGATCCCTTCCATCTCATCTCACTAACGCCTAGTATATTCATTTTCATGCTATCCATCTCTCTTAGAACATTGGTCAACTTTCCTAGCTCATTTAATGTCCTAACATTCTATGCTCCTACTCTAAATTTATTTATTTTAGTTAAGATTTTGCCATCAGTAGCTGGATGACGGTCTGGTGTCACCTGTGGCTCATGACTGTCCCTACCGGACGAGGATGCCCTAAGACAGCCATTAACGTCCTTCACTAACTTTGATATATGTTTTGCCATGAAGTCTTGGGAAGATAATGTGGTGGTTTCCCCTTGGCTTCCACATTCACATGGTGGTCTTTTTACCTCTGCTTTTGACAGCCATTTCCGACTGTAAGGACAAGTGAGTGCCCTGCTCTGCTCAGCTGCAAAATTGTCCACTTATTCCGGTGGATACTCGGTCCCCAGAGCTGTGTTAGCCACACCGTAGTGTGTTTCCATCCTCTACCGCGTGGAGGTGCAGTTGGGATTTTCCCTTCATAAAGTTATGGTCTCTGACCAAAACTCTCCAGTACTTTTTAGAGGACATATACGTATGTATGTATATAAAACAAAACAATAACATAACAAACAAGAACAAACAAACAAGAACATAACAAACAAGAACATAACAAACAAGAGCAAAACAAGCAAGAACAAAACAAAAAAAAAATAAAATAAAACAAAACAAAACAAAATAAAACAAAACAAAACAAAACAACAACAAAACAAAACAACCACCTAGCAAAAACAACAACAGAACAAAACAACAACAAAAACAAACATAAAAACAACATAAAGGAAGAATTCCCTTCTTTTGCAGAAGGACTCCTCTATTCAGGAGTGGGCGGGCCGGTCTTCTTCCGACCACCGACATTTACGCCTTCCCTACGGATACTTATAAACCTCGCGCGGACCTCAGAGAGATGTGTCCAGGCACTAGATCTCTAGAATGTCTCCACGCGGATGTCCAAGAGACACATTCCTATAATTCCCTTCTATCATGACCAATGCGGATGTCCAAGAGACACATTCATATAATTCCCTTCTATCATGACCAATGCGGATGTCCAAGAGACACATTCCTATAATTCCCTTCTATCATGACCAATGCGGATGTCCAAGAGACACATTCCTATAATTCCCTTCTATCATGACCAATGCGGATGTCCAAGAGACACATTCCTATAATTCCCTTCTATCATGACCAATGCGGATGTCCAAGAGACACATTCCTATAATTCCCTTCTATCATGACCAATATTGCAGACTTTCGACCTGTTTCCGGTTCCACTGCCACTTGCATGTTCATGCTCAGTGTGGTAAGAATGTCCAATGGCCATTCTTCTTTGTAGATCCTCGTTTTAACTTTCAGGAACGATGCTACTTTTTCTGACCCAGTGTGAAACTGATACCTTGATCTGTCAATTTCTGCTTTCTTTTTCCGCCACATCTATCTGCTTCTATTACATCTGCCTACCTCTATTACATCTACCTGCTTCTATTACATTTACCTGCTTCTATTACAACCACCTCCATATCTACCTCTTCTGTCACATCTACATCCTTTTAACACATTTATATCCTTTTACCACATCTACCTCTTTCTACACATCTACCTCATTCTACCACATCTACCTCCTTCTACCATCACATTCCACCACATCTACCTCCTATGAACCTTCTTTTATATCAAATCTCCATTAACCACATCTACGTCTTTCTACAGTGCAGTGATTTCGGTTCTTGACTCAACTCAACTCCACTATTTAAAAATTATGCTGAGAAACAAAGGAACAATGTATGTATATAATAAACTGGTTTCAAGTTGTTATCATATTTAGTTATTTTTCTTCAGCCATTTGTGACTTACTTATAGACTTCCCCTCGTATAACACGAAGTTGGAGTCTTATTGTGGCTGCCCTCGTTTCTACCAATGATAGCTACCCACATTCCCCCACTACTCTTTTACGTGATTAACGTCAAACAAAGCGAAACAAACGCCTTCAATACTTCTATTCTGTCTAATCCTACTTTAGCTGGCGCGTTGGTGGTACGAATAGGAGGTTACTCTGACAATGACATGAGTGCTGTTGGATGAGTGTCAGTGCCGGCACTCGCTGTTTGATAAGCGGGGCAAGACTTGCCACTTATTTCTTCGTGCACTCCGAGAACCGACATCATTGCACTCAGGACTTTCCCATACGCTCTCCATCCCTTCGTTCAACAACCAGCGAAGAGCCATACTACTAATCGTTCCAACCGCTATCTGATTGAAAGTTCTCCGAGTTTTCCCCTCTCAGCTCAGTTTTGAGATTAGTCCAGAACCCCTGCCGATTCCACGCAATGTCCTTCTTTCCACAAACGGGTTCTTAATCAGTTCTCTCACCTTCTCCGCCTGGTCCCACAGGCGCTCGACCATCTCTCCATTGTCCATAGGTAATCTAATACCAAGCGGTGCATTCCCTGCCAGCCTATCAGCCTGTTAATTCCCCCCTCCCCCTCCCCTTTTTCCGCACTCCCGCATGACCAGAGTAAAAAATAATCCATACAATTCTCTCATATGTGATCTCTGAAGTGAGAATAGCCATTCCACACAAACATTCCCCTATCCCATCATAGACCTATAGAGGGAAAAGCTTCAAGACAAATTAACATCAATTGAACGTAACACAACGCTAGGAAAAGCGAAGAAAATGATGTGACTACCCAGAATCGTCACACGGCAATGTCAATAACAACTCATGTTTTTATGTGTAAAGAAGTTATCTACAGTCATGTAGAAGGGAAGAACAATCAATGGAAGGACCGAAATCACAGAACCTAGACGAGTATGAATTGGGAATGGCGAACTCCCTCCTCCTCCCTTCTCCTCCTCCTCCCTCCTCCTCCTCCCTCTACCTCCTCTTCCTCTCTCCTCCTCCTCCCTCCTCCTAATCCCTCTACCTCCTCCTCCTCCCTCCTCCTCCTCTCTCCTTCTCCTCCCACCTCCTCCTCCCTCTACCTCCTCCTCCTCCCTCCTCCTCCTCCCTCTCCCTCCTCCCCCTCCTCCTCCTCCCTCCTCCCTCTCCCTCCTCCTTCTCCCTCTTCGTCCCTCTTCCTCCATCCGCCTCCTCCCTCCTCCTCTCTCGTCCTCCTCCCTCTCCCTCCTCCTCCCCCTCCCTCCTTCTCCTCCCTCCTCCTCCCTCTTCCTCCTACTCCTTCTCCCTCTTCCTCTTCCATCCTCCTCCCTCCTCTTCCCTCTTCCTCCACCATCCTCCTCCTCCCTCTTCCTCCTCCATCCTCCTCCCTCTACCTCCTCCCTCCTCCTCCTCACTCCTCCTCCTCCCTCCTCCCTTTCCCATCTCCTCCTCCTAATTCTCCCTCCTCCCTCTCCCTCCTCCTTCTCCCTCTACCTCCTCTTCCTCTCTCCTCCTCCTCCCTCCTCCTAATCCCTCTACCTCCTCCTCCTCCCTCCTCCTCCTCTCTCCTTCTCCTCCCACCTCCTCCTCCTCCCTCCTCCTCTTCCTCCTCCATCTCCCTCCTCCCCCTCTTCATCCTCCCTCCTCCCTCTCCCTCCTCTTCCTCCCTCTTCCTCCCTCCGCCTCCTCCCTCCTCCTCTCTCCTCCTCCTCCCTCTCCCTCCTCCTCGCCTCCCTCTCCCTCCTTCTCCTCCCTCCTCCTCCCTCTTCCTCCTACTCCTTCTCCCTCTTCCTCTTCCATCCTCCTCCCTCCTCTTCCCTCTTCCTCCTCCATCCTCCTCCACCTCCCTCTGCCTCCTCCATCCTCCTCCCTCTACCTCCTCCCTCCTCCTCCTCACTCCTCCTTCCTCCTTCCTCCTCCTCCCTTTCCCACCTCCCCCTCTAAACCTTGGTATGTTCTCTTGTAGAAAAATATTAATGATAGTATCAGCGCTCTTATCTGGAGTCGCATAAACCTCCGGCCATAAACTGTAGCAATCCACGATATGTAGTAAGTATACATTCCCCGATAACGTTCTAGGGTGAGGACCTGAAATATCTAAACTCATTTTCAGCATTGGAAACTGAGGGAGGTCAGTATCCTGTAAGGGACATTTGATCGTTTTCATATTTCTTAACCTACATTTCTCACACGCATCAACATATTTACAAGCGCTTTTAAATAAATTCGGCCAATAATATTTATTCGTGAGGGCTTTAACTAACTTGTCGCGACCAAGATGACCATTCTCATCATGATATGCCTTTAGAATCTCCATTTCCATATGTTTCGGAATGTATTTTCTCAACTCTTCACTTTTTTCACTCGCATAATATAACTGATTGTCATCCTGCAAGACTAAAAAATTCTTCATAGAACTGTTCTCGCCCGTTTCTTTCAACTTCTGTTTTATTTCTATTACTTTCGGATCCAATTCTTGTTCTTCTTTCATATTAAAATGCATTAATTGGGGATCTTCCGCTATTGGTTCAGATTCTTGATCTGACTGTGTGCTCCTAAAATTTTCTCTCTTCAATATGGCATAATCTAGTATATTTACTTGCCAGTGTCGGTCATCTATTTCGGGTTCACCCTCATCCTCAGTGTTCCCTGGTGTCTCTGGATACAGGATTCTGGATAATAAATCTGCACAGGTGTTCTATTTACCGGATATGTACTCTATCTTCGCGTTGTACCCCTGTAAGTCCAGCGCCCATGTTTGTATTTTCATGTTCTGTACTGGAGCTTCTAATAAAGATTTTAAGGGCATGTGGTCAGTTCTAATAATGAAATTGGCGTTATGTAAATAATAATTTATTTTCTGATGAGCATAGTGGATAGCATATGCCTCTTTTTATATAGTCGGCCATTTTTGTTGTTGAGATATACTAAGTTTGTGTGACAGAAAGTAGATTGGTCTTTCGTTCTTAACTCCTGGTATTCCTGAGTTTTCTCCTTCATATGGTTGTGATAAACATGCTCCTATGGCGTTATCTGAAGCAACTGTATATAACATCAGCTGTTTGTCTAGATCTGGATGTGCTAATAATGGAACTACTGTTAAACTATTTTTCAAAAAATCAAATGCTTTCTGACAATCTTCATTCTATTTAAATCTTGCGTATTTGCAAGTCAGATTAGTGATGGGTTCTGCTATTTGTGAGAAACTTGGAATGAACCGACGATAATACCCACACATACCGATAAAAGCACGAACTTCTCTTATGTTGGTCGGAGCAGGTAAATCTCTAATAACCTTTACTTTATTCTGATCTGGTTTAATTCCTTCTCTATCAATGACATACCCCAGGTACTTAGTTTCTGTTTTTAAGAATTCACATTTACTGAGTTTCAATTTAACATCGTGTAACCTTAGCCTGTCAAATACCAATTTTACATGTTTCAGATGGTCTTGTACATCTCCTGCTGTGTAGATGAAAATGTCATCTATATATGCTAATGCGAACTTTTGCATGCCTTCTAATACTTAATTTATTAATAACATATAATGAGAAGGCGCCGTCTTGACTCCAAAAGGCATTCGTAAAAGTTCGTAAGAACCTGCGCGCGTACAGAAAGCACTTTTCTTTTGAGCATCTGGCGACATAGGGATACACGAAAATCCTGACCTTGCGTCCATCGTAGTGAAAAAGGTAGACCCATTAAGTAGCCCTAAAATATCGTCAATCACCGGCAATGGATAAGCTACATTCTTGGTGATCTTGTTCAACGCCCGATAGTCACAGCAGAACCGGTGTGAATCGTAAGCTTTGGTCACTATTACTATCGGAGTTGACCACTCTGATTTTGATCTTGTTATTATTCCTACTTTCAGCATATCCTCTATTGCCTTTTCTACAATTTCTCTATTCCTTAAAGGAGTTCTATACGGTTTCAAACTAATTGGTGGGTGATTTCCAGTGTCTATTTCCATAGTAACTGTTTTGGTTTTTCCCAATTCTAAATCGTTAATCGCAAAAACATCTTGATCCTCTTTCACAAGTTTTTCTAATGTTTCCTTATTCTCTGGTGGAGCTTTCAACTGTGATAATAATTCCTGTTCTCTTCTTGTTTTGTCTACTGAATATATTCGAGTTGTATGTTTTCTGAATGGATGGATCAATTCATCATTCTGTACGTTCCACGTTCTTCCATGTCTATTTCTGGCATTGATTCTTTCAACAGGGGTTTCTGAATAATTATTTCTCGACATTTCCTCTCTTTCTGTAGTTGATATGCTGTTATGACTATGTGCTACTTTGACGATCACGCACCCTCTATATAATTTAATCTCCTTCCCTGTTTTGTTAAAGAGCATCACTGGAAAGCTGAAGTGTTTACCTAGTGTTATTATCCCATCTGTGACTTCTAAGCCTGGTTCATCTATTATTTCTCTCTCTAACTCTGTTATCGTAACTGTTTGTCCTATCGAAAAATAAGGATTTTTAAAAAATTGTTTGCCTGTATCAGATTGACCGTCTGTGGTTTTAAGGACATCGACGTTTTTACTCTGACCAGCGCCGATACGTGCATATCTTCTTCCAAATCAACATGGACATCTTGAAATCTCAACTTAAGTAAATCAAAATAAAGTCTTATGCCATTTTTTTTTGCAAGAAATCTCTACCTAGGATCATGTTTCTACTTAAATCTTTGACTACATGGAAAAGGTGTCTCACATTTATTCCTCCTAACTTAAAGTTGATCGTTGTTTGTCCAACCACTTCCAAATTTTGTCCGATAACAGAATGGAGATTGTCCTGATTCTTAAATATTCTAACATTCTTTAATATACGATATAATAATTTTTCCTTGATTACACTGACTTGAGCTCCCGAATCAACCAATATTCTAATTCTAAATTTTCCTATTTCTATTATGCATGAACTGGGATCCGTCATATTCATTGAGAACTGTTTTATTTAACCAAGTTGAGACCACTTTCTACTTGTCCTCCTATACTTGTCATTAGAATATTCCTTAATTCTTGGGACCTTGTTATTTTCCCTCCTACCGCAGGTCCTACTCAGTAAGTGGGATGCCAGTTTTCCTGCGTTCTTGGCCTTGTAAAATTCCTTTGTCTGACTTCAAAATTTCTACTTGGTCCACTGTTTACACTTCTATTCTGTGCACTAACCTGAGCACGTCTGTTGCCACAAAATCTAGAAGCGTGTCCCCTCTGTCCACAATTCCAACAGACCATATTTGTACTACCTACCGTCTCTCTTCTAGGGTTTCTCATTTGTCTTCCTCTATCATGAGTATTTTCATTGTTTCCCTGCAATGTCTGTATTTCTCCTCGTCTTCTCCATCCGTATCTTGCCTGTCCTATCTCCATAGGTTCTTCAATCCTATCCTCTCTGCTTCCGATTTCTCGTCCTACTCTCAGTCTAAACCTTCTTCTCAAACTTTCCTCCTGTACAGCTATATCCACAGCCTGTGATAATCTCGCAGGATTTTCCCTCATAAGTTTAAATTTTATTCCATCCGACTTTATCCCATCAACAAAAATTCCAACCAGCATCCTCTCCACTTCCTCGCTTTGAACATTCTGGCCTAGGAATGCTTCTTTAGCTAGATTAATCAGCCTATCACTGTACAGCTGAACGCTTTCTCCATTATCCTGCTTAGATTGTCTTAATACTGAAAAAGCATGTTGGGGATCCGTGATCTCAGCATATTTATGAGCTAGATCATTTTTTAAATGCTCCCACGTCTCATCTGTTCCTGCTTCCAGTTTTCTTCTAATATGATCCGAAACAGGCGATACACTTGTCTTATAAGCTACATTTTTCTTGTCTTCGACTGAGGCGCCCACTAAATAAGCATGTTTTTCGATGGACACAATCCATTTTTTAAAATATTTTGCTTGCATACTAAACTAACAATGTCAACAGCTATGCTTTGCTGTTTCAAAACTGTGTCCAACTTGGATATGGCTCTACCTACACCACAAAGCACCTGTCCTAAGGAAAGGTCCTGGGGTTCCATTATAAATTTGAATTACAGAATATAGCAGTACAACACAATATAGTACAACAATATATAGTAACACAATATTATTATTCTAAACTAAGCAAGTTCTATAATTTTCCACCAAATTAAACTATTTGACTTGTAGTTTCTTCAGTTACTAATGTTGTCGATATTGTTATTCTAAACTAATCAAGTTTTATTATCTTCTTCTACTAAGTTAGACTATTAGACTTATACTTGCTGAACAAACTGACCAGGTGTCAATCCTGAAGCGATGTAAGTCATATTCTTGACACCGGGAGAAAATGACATTAGGACTCACGAACGAACTACAGCGCACAGGAGATGACCCAATCGACACAGTAGGGATTTACTTGACCACCGCCTCTTGGTAGGCCCTTGATAGAAACCTTACTGACACTTCGCCCCTGGCTGGGTTCTTGACTGCCGCCTCTTGGTAGGTCCTTGATAGAAACCTCACTGAGTGCTCACGTTGATAATGTGGACTTGACGATCCCGCAGAGCCAACGATCAACTTGATAATGTGGCCTTCAGCCTCGCTTATGTTAGGCCGATAAAACGATAATGCAAACGGCGACCTGATTAAGCAGCTTCTTGACACAGCTGAACAGGGCAAGCTCACAAACTCACAAACAGCCACCCCTGGATGGGCTTTTGGCTGCTGCAAGTCTCACCTTTAAGGTTGTATCAAGAAAAACAGCCATCAAAACTTGAGAAAGCCGTATAATAGCGACTCATCCAGCAAAAATTGAGAAGGTCATATAACAGTGATTCATCTAGCAAAACTTGAGAAAGTCGTATAACAGCGATTCATCCAGCAAAAATTGAGAAGGTCGTATAACAGCGATTCATCCAGCAAAACAGCTGTTGTGGCAACCTCTTTGTTGTAGCAACCAAAACCATCTTGAAAGCGTGTTCATTAAAAGTCCTCTGCTGTGCCGTATGCTTCTATTTTCTTCACGTTTTGTCCGCGACAAGCCAAGTTCTGGGAGTCTGGGATCACGGCACCATTTCTACTCCTATAACAGTGATGAAGTTAAGGTCTTAGCTGTATTTTCCATATATTTATTCAGTTAAATACATCGTAGAATATAAACCAACATACAATGTTGTTAATACAATAGGTGTTGTTGACTCAAGGCCCAGATGGTAACTAACTATCTCCACCCCCGCGTCACAGCTTGAGCGTCCCCAGCTACTCCCAAGGGATGCTCAGCCGTGCCTTGTATACTAATCTTTTCCCCTTTTGCACACCACCCATTAAACCTACTAACAGAGATGCTCTGTTATAGAACCGAAAAGCAACGATACCGGGAGATCGTCTTTATCAAAGGACGGAATAGGAGCAGGGATAATTGGGTGGAACGGGAAAACCCCAGTGATGTAGGACAGGAAATTTATATGTGGACAGAAACAGTTAAACTCAGTGAAGAGTTGGACTTAACATCGGTTTGAGTGGGAATGTATTTCAGTGCCGTATAGAAAATATATCACAGAGTTTAGGTTGTGTAAAGATAACCAGCCCTTTCCCTTCATGGGAATTAAAATGATGTAATTTTAGGCCGAAAACAAAATTCAATAAGGTGATTATATAGATGTAGCTTAGAAATCTAGCATCGTGAACTTTTGTGTGTAAACGTAGTATAGAGAGTCGACAACATTAGGCGAAGAGTGACTTAAGTTGTGTAGAGTAAGGTGTCTGTACAGTCGGAAGGATAAGTCTATACTAGGATTTATGTGCTTTGCTTTAGCGTGTCCCTCGTTTACCTTTTATAGGGTAGAGTGCTGAATTATTCTGTCTTATACAAGAGTGTAGTATTAGGATGATATATATATATAGGTTACCTACTGAATATAGCCTTAGACCTAACTTCACATATCATAGGTAGGAGTTGAGTTTCTCTCACAGGCCGTATTTTCTTTGACAGGTTCCCTGCACTTGACCTTGAAGGTGATTACCCATCTCAGCCGAAGCATTTGTTCAGATTCGGGTGAAATGATAACGGATATGAAACGGGGAATCCTGTGTAACGATCGTGTCAGACAAGTGTGAGTAAAAAGGACCCATGAAGCTGTGTCGCTCTAGGTGAGGTGATAAATAAAGGTATTTAATATGTCTGTATAAGGATGAAGAGGACTATTTAATATAGACCCTAAAACAAAAAGGGAAAAAAGACAATGGGTGATAATTTTCCATGATGGACAATACGCAGTGAATCACCGATATAGTGTTAGACTGGTGGTTATGGTGTTTTTCAATACAAGGACTGGATAACCGATCGTATTATGGTAAACAACAGGACTATAAGTACCGAAATCAAGCAGTGTTAATCTGACATTCACAGGATCTAGAAATATTCCAGATTGTCGAATGTGTATACGGGAAAGACTGTAACTAACATTGAATTCAGTGGAGACTATATTGTTTAATACGTTTCCAGAACCTATTGTCAACCAAACCATCATCAGTCAGAAAGAAACAGCCGGGTGAGAGATTCAACGTTATGTACTTTGTGAAGTCAAATGGCTGTATCATGATGAAAAACTCTGATGTTCATCCTATACTATATTATGTCACACATTCAAGATAAACACCACCTCATATTTTCACACCCATCCATTGCACACTCAAATTACACTTTTCTGCAATACATGTTTTATCATGTTGTTCGAAACCTGTGTTTGTGGGGTTATGTGCTAAAGGAACGGGAAGAGGGATATTGTCAGAGAGAGAGAGAGAGAGAGAGAGAGAGAGAGAGAGAGAGAGAGAGAGAGAGAGACAGAGACAGAGACAGAGAGACAGAGAGAGAGAGACAGAGAGAGACAGAGAGAGATAGTGACAAAAAGACTTTAAATAAAAAGGGGGGTATGTAGACAAATGTCCACCTTCAGAGAGAGAGAGAGAGAGAGAGAGAGAGAGAGAGAGAGAGAGAGAGAGAGAGAGAGAGAGAGAGAGAGAACCTGAGAAATAGGATATTTAACAGGTGTGTTGGTTGAATCCACTTTCCCCCCAGGGACAACTAGCTACACTCTGCTTGTCTACTGTACTCCAGAGGAAGGTAAACAAATACGTCTGGAACAAGACAAGGTGCAGAAACTGCTGGATCAGCAAAGCAATGCTCTAACTGTTCGCCTGTCGGAGCTTCAACCCTAGACCAGTTGCCAACCAAGGCTTAGGGCCTGGTCTGCCCTGCCATGACCTTTAGTCTTTAGGTTGCATTTCCTCGCACTTGGATAAGGCTTGTAACCGCCCAATTGTTCTCCTCCGCTCGAAGCAGCTGGCAGAATGTGGCGTGTCGGGTTTGGTAAGCGTCGCCCAACAAGCAAGAAATAGTGATATTGTAACATACCATGCATGTAGTAGGAAACACATACTGAAGGTTGGCGTAAGGCTGGCTAGTTCACTCCGGAGCATACTAGGGGAAAATCCAACCAATCATGAACAAGTGAGCTGGTTGAGGAACTGTGCTCCAACAAGGGATAAAGGTCACCAGAAGTCTACAGGAAGGTCCAGGCGTGAGCTGGTTGAGGATCTGTGCTCCAACAAGGGATAAAGGTCACCAGAAGTCTACAGGGAGGACCAGGCGTGAGCTGGTTGAGGATCTGTGCTCCAACAAGGGATAAAGGTCACCAGAAGTCTACAGGGATTCCAGGTGTGAGCTGGTTGAGGATCTGTGCTCCAACAAGGGATAAAGATCACCAAAAGTCTACAGGGAGGACCAGGCGTGAGCTGGTTGAGGATCTGTGCTCCAACAAGGGATAAAGGTCACCAGAAGTCTACAGGGATTCCAGGCGTGAGCTGGTTGAGGATCTGTGCTCCAACAAGGGATAAAGGGCACCAAAAGTCTACAGGGAGGACCGGGCGTGAGCTGGTTGAGGATCTGTGCTCCAACAAGATATAAAGGTCACCAGAAGTCTACAGGGAGGACCAGGCGTGAGCTGGTTGAGGATCTGTGCTCCAACAAGGGATAAAGGGCACCAGAAGAGGGAGAACATGCCCAGGGTCTTCCTATTGTGAACACATTACATAAGTAGTGTTAAGCATGACATACATGGAACAGTCCTATTGTTACTAGGTTTCAAGCGAAGGATACTGACCAAGTGTATACTAAATGTTGAGTTGTTTATGTATAAATAAACCATTGGTAGCCATGTTATAGCAGTGGCGAGAACGTTTGCCTGCTGGTCCGATGGTCATATGTTCGAATCCCCATTGACGCGGGGTTTATTCACTGCCCTGTGCTCACAGTTCAATCCAGCTTAAATGGGTATCAGGTAATTAGCTGAGAAATAAAGACGACCGACACAATTCTAACCACATCATACATAGTATGCCGGTTGATCTAATCGTTTGAGACTAGCACCATGTGCCAATTATGCCTCATGGCTTGAACAAGTATTGTTTAATTTTCAAAGATAATATTTCTCTAAACAGTCATGCTACTGTTTTCGCAAACTATGGTTTGCACCGATCTACAAGAACTGCCGCCATTGCAAACGGTAAGTGGTATCTTAAACATTACAGAAATAACATTTACGTAAGTACAGCGTAATCTTCCGAGGTTTTGTTTACATGTTCTGTAGATTAACCAGCATTTTATTTCATGTCACCTCTAAAATATTGGAGAGGGCGGGATCATCATATCCCAGCCTGATATCAGCTCAGTTTCGGGAATCTCCCATCTGCACATCAAAGTGGTAGCGGAAAGACAACGCACGAGCGGATGACAAATACAGGTCAAAGGGTAAGAGTATACCGGAATAAGTGGAAAGCTACACCTTAACTGGAATAGAGTGCTTGCATGCCTGACTTAAAGTTGTCACAGGCAGAGTTAAGATACTATAAATGAGGGTGTTAACTACAGGGGAAAGCCACCAGGTTATCTTCCCAAGAATAAATTTATGAATCGATCACAAAATTGGAAATCATGCATGTTGAGTAACTTTATACGTGTTCGGACTGAATAACCAGACATGCCTATTCCGTAAAGTAGTAGATGCTTTATTCGTCTGCCAATCCAATGATTTTGGGTTCAAATTTCATCTAATGAAGGATGTTTTTCGTGACTATCTGTTTGACACGTCCACTCTTTATGGGTATCAGATAATAGTATGGGAGTATGGCTATTAATCTATAAAATAAGATAGTTGTTATTACGTTATCATTATGTGATGTTGTCCATGCAGCACGATCCTTCTCACGGCCTGCCAAGTTTACTCTAGAAGAAAGATACCACCACTACGTCTGGAACACGACAAGCTGGAGACGCTGCCGGATCAGCAAAGCAATGCTCTAAATGTTCGCCTGTCGAGCTTTGATCCTGGACCCGTTGCCGACCAAGGCTTAAGGCCTGGTCTGACCTGTCATGGCATTTGCATTTCCTCGCACTAGGATAAAGCGTGTACCCTCCCAATTGCGTTCTTCCACCCGAAGCTGTTGGCACAATGTAGGATGTTGGGTTTGGTGGGCGTCGCTTACCATTCTGCGTTAACAGAAAAAAAGTAGAATGGTATACTGTTTATACGGTAGCTCAGTCATATCTGACTAAGACCTGACAGTATCAGGATTTTCTAATATATAATGAAACAAAACAATATGTTTAGATGCTGCGGAATAACAATAAAAACAAATATGCGTACATATCTGACTTGGACATCAGGGCGAAAATAAAGTAATCAACAAAAGGTGACAAAGATGAAAGTTAGTTAGTTGCATATCTTTTACCTGACGTCGTGGTCAACCAAAGCAATTTTGTAGCCGTTTATGATTTCTTGACAAGTTTACATTCAACAGTTTACCATTGCTTTCCGACCGACTGACACTCATACCATTGTATGAAAACCAACACAAGGCGGCCTGCTTCCAAATCGCCCACAGCTGTGTTTCGAAAACGGTATGCGGGATTACGAATTGCGTTCGTAACGCCTTCGCCACAGATCTAGCTACAGATGAAAATAATGTATAATTAATTATTAAAACTAAGAATTGTTTTGGTTCTAGATTTTATTACTCGTATATTATTATATCATGTGTGTTTATTTATCCCTACCACGATTACTCTACATTCCTGGACTGTGATCCTGGTCAGGTGTTGCAATGGGATACATGCTCAGATTAACACTGACCTGAGTTAAGAAAGTGATAATCGTTTAAGATGGCCGGTGATCTTCCACATTTACTGGCATAACGCATGATGACATTGATGATTCTTTATGGCACTTACAATAGACAGTGGTTAAGAGAGTAACTCTGCTTATATCTATCAGTGAATGCTACGTTGTATCACGCAAAAATCCTGCCAGCATGTACTTGCCTGTGCATACTGTTGGTTGGTCGGTACCACTGTCTGTTCCACTTTTCACATGGGACAGTGAGGAGCATGTTGTGTAATATTCACTGGCACACGAACAGAGCATTATTGGGGTGATCCTTTGTTGTGAAGTTGTAACCGTGCCTTACTAACGACTAAGTAACGACTAACTAACAAGAGTTTAATCAGCAATAAATTTATTTTTATTGCGCTCGCTGGCTTTTAACTGAATCATAGTCCATACACAATATTTATAGTAGTGATGGACTGAATTTTGCGTGTTTACTAGCTTTTCCTATTAATAGTGTCCTTATCCATCAAGCGACTTCAGAGGTACGTGTAATTTACGTCCCCAAGTCAAGGACGGCTGGTCAACATTTTACTCCATCTGTCCGGTGTAAGGGTTGAACCGCTAACCTCGGCACCAGCACACCGGATGTTTAAGAACACGCGTTCTTATCCGTTCGACTATGGTGACCTGCATCATGAATATGAACCAATGATATTTGCAAACATCTGTAGCTTAGAGTTCGTCAACGCATTTCACAATTCCTTAATACCGGGTTCAAAGACTGCCCCAGGCTATTTGGAAAAAGATCGCACTGCGTTCTTTTTCACAATAATATGAGCGTCTGCATTTAAGAAAGCAATAGCAAACTGCAAAAAGTAAAAATTCCCAGAATATCACAATAGTTAAAAAATACACGCTGGGACTGATTGTGACGTGTTGTGAAAAGACATGCAACCAACACACATAATTTACAGCGGATCCGTTGGTGTAACAGTTGTGGCATT
The DNA here is from genome assembly GCA_963921405.1 of Cepaea hortensis. Classification (NCBI taxonomy): domain Eukaryota; kingdom Metazoa; phylum Mollusca; class Gastropoda; order Stylommatophora; family Helicidae; genus Cepaea; species Cepaea hortensis. The sequence continues at coordinate 27,533 of CAWUFQ010000526.1, read as the reverse complement.
CCACAGACGATGTCATAGGCGTGTCTGATAAGGGTTTGGTGCCAGCAATCGTTGTTCGCTGAGGCAGGGAGAGACTGACCACCTATTCCTCAATGCACTTATTCCTACACAAATGTGATAGTTCTAGCACATCACATAACAATAGCGGGTCCCTGTTACGGGACTAAATCCCCCCTGCCCCCTTTCCAAATGATACAGGGTGTTTGTAAAGTTCCACTACACTTTGTATGTAGAACACATTTGAAAAATGAAATACATGACGTCATCAACAAATGTGCTGTGCAGTCCATTGTGAAGCAATATGCAGCCAATCACATCCGTCTGCTTGAGTCATTAGTGTGATCAACCGAAGAATGAATTTGTTTGGTTGAACAAATGTTTCGAAATGGCGGTAGATACACGCGAAAAAATAACAACAGACACGTTGTAGAAGGTATTTGGCAATATGAAAACACGTGTATTGTCATGTCTTGAAAGCCTTGTGGACATTTCCAACACCTGTTATAAAGAATACTTTATTGGTACTTTCCAGCTTTCCCAAAGAACAGCGTTAGACCATAACAGTAACTATTGTAACTAGTTTAATGAATTTATAGCACACGTTTTGATGACGTCATGTACTTAATTTTTCAAATTTGACGTAAATACAAAGTGTAGTAAGACTTTACAAATAACCTGTATAATGTATGAACTGCTGGAATTTAATTTAATCCCCGGCATATCGTATTCCTTTTTCCATCACACAGGAAGGAAACATAAGTACCAAATCTAAACATTACTAACCTCACAAAATTAGGCAGAATTAATATAGACTATAATCAGATAATTGACTCGACTCCAGTCTCTTTTTCTCGTTGGGTGATCTCGCTAGATCTTGGAGAAAACAACCTGCCTTCTGTACCTACTGTTGTTGCTGGTATGAACAATCTTACCTTCTTGGACCTATCCTACAATAAAATCGCATCGGTTAGTTTTTATATTCTTCCATTGCCTCTTGATATGGTCGATTCTTCTGGCTTCTGAGAATGGAGACGGAGCGCTTATGGGAATGCCCCGAATGCTGTGATGTTGATTCCTAAATCAATCAATATATCAATGGTCGATTCGACTGGGAACAAAATAAATCAAATAAACAACACAACTACCAAAGAGCTTTCAGAATTAACTTACTTATATATGTATAAAAACCCGATCACAACAAACCCCAACTCCATATTCAAACGCATGGCGGCGCTGGAAACACTGGAACTCCAATCAACAAACATAACCAACATACCCCAGGGTTTGACATTACTGCCCAAGATCAAGACACTAGATCTGCGCAATATTGATTCACTATCCCGCCCTTGTCCAACCCCGACATCGCTGGTCACGTGGTTCACGTCATTAAAGACAACGATCGCAAACATCGGTGTCTGCAGCAGTGGTGTCCAAGTTGATGAATACTTACGAGGCAGTTGTAAAACCACTGTGCTGTCCACTGTCACGCGTGAGACAACCGGGACTGCAAGAGCTGTGAAAAGGCAGGACAGAATTTCGTCCTCCAGAAACGTCAAGCATTCTTTGTCCACATTGTCAAAGAACATTTCGAGCCAAAATAGGCCTTATCAGCCATCTTAGAGTTTATGGCTCCATAATTTCAACCCCTTTAAAAGAAAAGTATGGTCATCATCATTCTTGATGGACAGCAACATACACACACACACTGACGTGGTTCACAAATGATACATTCACACCTGTTTACAAATAATGAAATAACCCATGAATCACAACAGGCATGCTTCCATCAAGTACCTAGAATTATGTGATCATTGGGCCTGATTATGAGAGTCACAAATGATGATTCCTCATGTTTAGCTATAATGAACTTACACATGGATCACCACATGCTCGCATCAAATACATAGATTTATGTGATATACTCAATCCACATTCCCCCATCATGAATCATAGCCATTCTTGCATGGTGGGTGATTAAGCATTATTATGCGGCACACATATTAATTCCACATGTTTAACACCATTGAAAATACATTGCCTCACCACATGGGTGCTTTACCCACCACACAAATTTATGATACATATAGACATCTATTTACATCTCATGTGCTTCACGGAATAAAACTACTTGACTATTACACGCTACACTAATTTCTCTTACCAGTGTGGGCACCTGTAAAATAATTTCTTTACCACTGATCAAAGTATTTTTCTTCTACATCTTAAGTTACTCACCAACTTTTAAATTACTGCTGATTGAGTTTACTACTCAATAAATATAATGTACAACCTAGGTCAAATGTTAACACATTAAATAAGTCGTTTACTATAAGAAAAGGAAACTAACTGGGTTGTCCTAATGTACAGTTTATCTATAACTATAATAACTTAATATTTTATTTAGTTTCTACTAAATTAAATTCTTAAGAACTAGCCGCATGGCTTTACGACACATTGACTTACCACCAACTTCTCGAAAAGGTCTCTCTGACGAACGAATTATAAATTAAAACATTGTTTACCTCATTCGAATAGAATGGCTTCACAACTCATGTCAACATTAAGAAGTCCGGCTCTCAGTTTGGTTGAGTTTCCCAATAAACTGGTTGATGGGTTTCTTTTCCTTCTTTATCTCTAGACTTTAATTTTCTAATGTTTTCGTAGCGAGTTAAGAAGCTACCATTTTCCGCAGGCACAGTCGGCCTTTCTTCTGGTCCGTGATGACGAGTTGTTATTTGTGCAATGAGGCCATGAGACCGGTTGTTGCTGTTTTTATCTCAGCTTTTTACGTTCCATGCTTTGGCTTTCCCGTGGACAATGAGTCTGTCCTTGTAAATTTAGGATTGAAGAAGTACGGAACAAATTAGCTCTGTTGCGGTGTCAATACTCAGTTATTGTACGGAGAAATATTGACAGCACCGTTCCGGCTTGTGAAAAAAATATATCACATGGCTCCTCTCTTAGACTGTTGTTCATCTGAAAAACTGTAGCTTTGAGCAACGGTTACAAGCTGATATTTCCTCTAACCCCTTATAATACCATTCTTTCCTTTCTCTTCTGATTCTGGTACAGAATCTTCAATAGGATGTCTGCTGAGAAAAACTGATCCTACATTGATCCTTCCTGGGACATGTTCTACTTGAAATTAATACGGTTGTAGGAGTAATGACTATCTCTTAAGTCGAGCGTTTAAGTTGCTGGATGCTGCCAGGAACGTGAGAGGCGGATGATAGCACTGTATTATAAAATGTTTCCCATATAGGTAGGCCTGGAACTTCTCTACTGCCAAATTAAAGCTAAACATTCCTTTTCAATGGTAGAATAATTGCGTTCGGCTGAATTCAATTTTCTATTCGCATAGGCAACTGAAAAGAGCATTGACTGATCCTCATCCATTCCTTGTAATAAGTTGGCACTAATTCCTATGTTGTTTGCGTCCGTCCTAAGTATCCCTGGATCTGTGAGATTAAGAACTGGTTTAGCTGTTCAAAAGTTTTATTCAACTCCGCATTACCATAAGGTACTTCTCTATCTAAAGAAGACGAAGATGGACTATATTAATGTATAATATGGTATCCTGTCAGGCTCATTATGTTTGAATTTGCTAATGTACTAAATATTGTAAATTCTGAGAACTCCTGTGACAACATATGCATGTTAATCTTGGACCATGTCGCAATCACTAAAAACGGAAATTAAGACTTTTGAACTTAAATGTAACTAGAATATTCTGAGAATAGCGTTGATCAAGAAGAATCACATGGGCATGTACAAGATCTACTCATCGTAGAAAACTGGCTCATAAAAAAGTATCATGTCTCAGAAACTGAAATACTTTGGCCATATCAAACACACCAGTGGCTGGGAACGAGCAGTGTTGGTAGGCGTGGTTCCTAAAAGCAGTGGCTGGGGACTACCAACATTAAGGCAGGCACATGTTATTAAAGAGATACCCTGGGCATGAAGATGCTTGAGGCAGGGGAACTGGCATAAGATTGATTGTATAGATGATGAGCCGTGATGAGAGGATTGTTCTGCATGCAGTCTGATGGTTATGGTAGGCTCTTCCATGTTCAACAGAACAAGAGATAAGGATCAGACAAAGTGAGACACAAACTGACTGCCTTCAGGTAGACTGAAGACAATCAAAGGCTTGGGAAAGCAGACTCCAAAAATACTTGTCGAAATCATATGTACTGAGCCACCGTTTTATGATAACGAATTCCAGTATTTATTCTAAAAACAAAGTTTAACATTTGTGTAACATAAATGTATTGAAATATATGCATTAAATGAAGCTGTAATAACAATATAATGGTTATTAAAACTAGTGTCATTTATACAAAATCTACTCATGTTTAATAACATTTTTGTGAGAAATGTATTTATAGCTTCCTTTGACACTGTTTTAACAATATCTGCAGAGTTGTCTTTTAATCTATGGTTTCTTTAGTTTAGTTGTTGAATTGTAAACATAGAATTTGGGAAAGGAGTGGGGACTCTTATGCAACAGATGTCAATTAAAAAAATAAAATGCGGGCTGAAATTTGGACTTCATTTCATAAGCTACACTGTTTACAGTAATAATTTTGCATCGAATTATTCCAATATGTTTGTCTAATTCTCACAACATTATTATTATGAACTTTCTCACTTTGATTTTGTTATTTTATCATGTATTGTATAGTTTGGATTCCCTTAAGTTTATTTTCCTAGTTAAAGAATACATTTGTTAATTCTTTGATTTCAGTTGTTGTTGAGTAGAATTTGTAGTATGGAGTTTTTATGTCAATAAATAATGAAACTGATTTTGTGTTGGTTGATTTCTTCTTCTGTGTTCCTCCTTCAAAGGAGGTGAGTTACACTATGCCCATTAATGCCCTCACTGACACAAAGGTTGGTGTGTCCAGCTTAGGCATCCATTTGTGTAAGGTTTAGTTCCTCCAGATTGGTTCCATCCACGATAACAGTGATAGGATCTATTTACCAATACGTTGGTGTATCCCAACTTCGGCATCCGTTTGTGTGAGGTTTAGTTTCTCAAGATTGATTCCATCCATGATAACAGGATCTATTTACCAATAGGTTGGTGTATCCAAACTTCGACATCCATTTGTGTAAGGTTTAGTTTCTCAAGATGGGTTCAATCCATGATAACAGGATCTGTGTGTCAATAGGTTGGCCTTCACACATACACACGTGTGCCCACTCACATACATATACCACACACACACACACACACACACACACACACACACACACACACACACACACACACATACACACACACACACAACTAACAACTTTGCCTGGACAGTGGTCCTAAGTCTACTCCTAGCAGCTTCTAATCTTGTAGCATGGCATTTTCCTGTCACTATATAAAACTGTTTTTGTCTTTGTTGATTTTCTCGTCACCCTTCTGTTGTCTCCACCTTGGAGTGGTAGAGGGGTGTGTGGATTCCACTGACTCCGAGAGCCGCCTGTAGTGTAAAATACTGGTGGGGTCTTCCATGTTGGCTAGGTCAAGGGTTAGGGGCCAAGCAAAACGAGACACAAATGCTGTCTTGCAGGTAGTCTGGGGACAATCAAAGGCTTATAAAGCAAACATGAAAATAATGTGCGTCAAAGTCAAATCTAGTACGTCACCCAAGGTAATTTGCTTTATATTGATTTCTTTATCCTTTGTCAGGAAGAATGCATCACACCTAGGTATGTACCTCTCTAACTTAGAGGTTATGTTTCTGACTGTGGCTTCTTGTGTCAGCTTTATTTCCTCTAGACCAGTGGTTCTCAATCGGTGGGGAATTCTCCCCAATGGGGAATTTTAGGGTTTCAGGGTGGAGGGGGGGGGGCGAATTAAGATCAATTTAAGATCGCGTTAATACAAGAACAGATTGCTTGGTATTGTTTTTCCCTTCATACTTTACGCTTCTCTACGTCTCACCCTTCTGAAATTCATTTCATAACGTAAGTAGACCCGCAAATCATGTTTTATGTAGACGTATAAACTTGTTTTAGTATGTACTATTAAATTTAGCTTTCATTATTACATATACTGTGTAAGTGTAGCCCGGGGGGATTTTTAAGGATAAAATACTAAAGTGGGGAATGACGTAATGAAAATATGGTGAAGAGGGGCATGGGCCAAACAAGGTTGAGAACCACTGCTCTAGACAGAGTTCATCTACGAGCTGTCTATTCCCCTTTAGGCAGGATTCCCAATAACAATTTTGCCAAGAAGAGGCCTTACAGCCTACTTTTTATAATTTCCAGTGGCTGTGAAATTTTATATCTGCAATTTGCACCCGACAATTTGTTAAGCCTTTATGCGGGAAGACTATGAACCAGACTCCGTGGAGAAGTGTTACGGACGCAATTCGTAATCTGGAATACCCGGGTTCGAAACACAGCGGTGCTGTTTTTTTTCGAAAAAGGTATAGGTGCCGGTCGTTCAGAAAGCAATGGCAAACTACTGAACACAAGACGTGCCCAGGAATCATGAACAGTAAAATTGCTGGGGTTGACTGCTACGTCCTGTGAAGGACACGCAACCATTTTTGTTTTTTTAATGCAAGAAGACTATGCATCTAATGTCACTATGGGTACATGTATATTAGAAATACAATTTTGAATAAAATGCCAGCCTCCATGCTCGTAGCGAACCAGATAACTGATGACCTTGAGGTAGACGCTGCGATCTCTTAGCCATATCTGCCCGTTTGTTGATGTACGTGTTGCTTGTGTCAAGATTAAAGTATTCATTGCAGACAATGAGCAGGATCTGCAACATTTAGTTGATGTGGTTGTTACATACAGTGAACAACTAGGGTTAGAATTGAATAGTAAGAAAACACTGATTATGGTCGTCACTAAGAAGAAGGAAATACCACAGTGTAATATGCAAGTAAAGTTGAATATTCTTAAGCAAATAATGGATTGGTACAATTATCTTGAAAATGTCATGACAGCTGGTGGGAGATGTCTTGAAGAGATCAGAACAAGAATCGCCATGGTGAAAGTAGCCTTTTGCAAGATGGAGAACATACTGACCAATAAATAAATAGATGTCATTTGCAACGAGACAAAGAACGTTTAAGTGCTAAATTTAACTGTACTTTTGTATGGATGTGAAGCGTGGACAATGAGCAGACAAGTGAAAAACATCTAATGGCCGTGGAAATGTGGTTTCTGAGGAAACTGCAAAGAATACCATGGCCAGACAGAAAAACCAATGACCAAGTCCTACAAGAAACATGAAAATCGCAAACTGATTAGAGAAATTAGACATAGACTGTCAACATTATTTGGTAACGTTATGAGATGAAATAAATTGGAGAACTTGGTGACAACAGGTAAGATTGAGGGGAAAAGAACAAGGGAAAGGCAGAGAAGTAAATATGCCTGGATGGCTAGGCCACATGGTGGTGTTTCCATCAAGAATGATGATGACCATTCATGTCATCCAGTGGGGTAGAAAGAAAGTTTGCAGCCTTGAGTTCTAAGATGGCTGGTAAGGCCTATTTTGACTCGAAATGTTCTTTGACAATGTGAGCAAAGAATGCTTGACATTCCAGGAGAAGGATCTCCTGTATTTGTTTTTCTGTTCAGGCTTTATTTTTCTCACAGCTCTTGCAGTCCTGTTTGCTTCACAAGTGACTAAACCTAGCGTAATGTTGTACGCCACAAATTTCGGTCTTTGGCAGCAAGTGTCGTTGTCAGCGTGTTGGGGAGTGCGGATGAGGACAGATACAGGACAATAGAGATGTCATAGACAGGACAACAGAGATGTCATAGACAGGACATAGAAGAGACAACAAGACCCAGCTATTAACAGGACACAAGGTTATAAACAGGACACATGGACATAGACGGGACTACGTCCTTGACCGACAGTACAACTCTGCACTGAAGGACCTGACCGGACAGCTAGTACAGCAAGACAACTAACGCAGCATGACTATCACAGGGAACATGCTGTCAAGCGCCACGTGACTATCAGACCGAAACCTGAGGATGCTGACTGAGACTGGACGCAATAGGGGAAAGACGTGTGCGACTGGGCGGGAGAGTGTATTAAATGCCGGTGTGAAAGCTAGCCTTTGCTGAGCAAAGATAGCAGCGAGTATTCAGTGCGAGGAATGAGAATGAATTGTGTTATGAGCGCAAAGATGACTGCGATGGCTGAGTATGATTTGCCATTATTGTAGATAGAATATTGTGATATTATTTGTCTATAATTTGATACTATGTATTCATTTCACAATATTATCGTTTGCCTGAATAAATAAGGTAATCCTACATGCGACGGGTTATTATTATCTTACTGAGTGCGTGTAGAAGACTCAGTGTCATAAGATGATGAGCTACCTGTATTTATGAGACGTTGACAGTCGTGATGAATTCCAAAAGCTTTTTTTAGTGAAATCTTCAAAGTGTCTTCCTCGCGTTTAAAGCGTTTCCTCTGGCCGTTGTAACAGAAAATTCATTTAGGGAGCCTGTGATCTGGCATGCGAGTCAAGTGATCAGCCCATCGAAACTGATTCTTCATTAGCAGAGTATGCAGTATAGATACTGGGCATGGACGCTCTTTCTAGGACTTCGGTGTCTGGGATCTTGTCTTGCCATTTAATATTCAATAGCTTTCTAAGGCAGACTGTGTGGAAGTGATTTAATTTCCTGGATTATCGCTGGTAAACATTCCAGGTTTCACTAGCCACATGGTATGGTTGATACAAGAACACAGAGATCTTTCACGACTCTGGTGATCGTGTGAGATGGCGAAACATGATCGCCCACGCTTATCGGCAAGGCACATGATGATGATGTATCAAGATTGGGAAGAATTGTGTTAGAATGGAAGCTAAAAGAGAAAAAAAAAATGTGAACATCAGAGGACAAGCTAAACACTAGCCTTGAAAATGTGGACATAAGAGGACAAGCTAAACACCAGCCTTAAAAATATGGGCATCAGAGGACAAGCTAAACACCAGCCTTAAAATAGTGGACATCAGAGGACAAGCTAAACACCAGCCTTAAAGATGTGGGCATCAGAGGACAAGCTAAACATCAGCCTTAAAATGATATCGCGAACAGAATGGTTTATTAGTACGAATATTGTTTTTTTCTGGCTTCGAGGCGAAGAGGTTACGGGCGCAGTTCCCGCATACCCGCTTTTGAAACGCAGCTGCAGACAATTTGGCAGCAAACCGTCTGTCTTGCGTTGGTTTTTTTACGAAATTGTATGGATGTTCGTCGTTCAGGAGGCAATGGAAAACAACTGAACGTAAACTTGCCAAGAGATTACAACAGTAAATAATGCTGGTGTTGATGCGACGTCCTGTAAAGAATATGCAACTGTTTTTAATTCTGTTATTACAAGAGAAATAATTACATCTAGTTTGAAGTCATATTTCGGCTTTAGCAATCAAGGGGAACAATTACAGATTTCACTATATTTGTACTGATAGCTACTTTGCAAGAGAAGTATAAGATTATTCATGTAAAATGTTTACTCATATTTTGGTTTGAATCAGTTGAATGTTAACATTTAAAAAAGTTACCCACTTTTGATTATTATTTGAAATTTAAGACACTAAATTTTTGTGTAAAATATATTTTTTAGTACATTATTTATTTCGTTATCTGCTAGGCAGCATCTGTCTAAACAGAGGTATGGATCAGTTTGGTTTCTCTTCACAACGTATAAACACGGCAAACATCTCCAATATCACTCGTGTGTTACCGGGTCCATAAGAGAAGCAAAGAATAGTAACACTGTTGCCTACCATGCATGTCGTAAGAAACGACTAAGGAGGCTTTATGGTTCCGTCGCCCTGCTACTGAGTAAGTGCGCTACACACACTGTGAGCTGTGAGTTTCGTGTGAAATGCTTTTGAATCTGACTGAGGTGTTTTGGAACGTGACAGCATGTTCGGAGCGATGGCAGCTGGCTATGTCCTAGAGTTCACCGGTTTTTGCCTTATGCAGAAATGCGTGGCTGCTGGGCTTCTGGTTGACTGCTACTACCATCGACGATGAACTGTAATTTCGTGGACTTTGTGGGTGAACATTTAGGAAAGATCCAGATGGGAAAATGACTGCCTATTCCATCAGAGATGAACTGGGTGTTTCGTGGGGGACTATTGTGTTGACATTCTGGCGGCAGCTTTATGCACAGTGTATCTGTGCGGGCTGTTATTTGTCGAGACTCCTGTCTTTTCCACTTTTCACATTGGGCAGTGGGGAGCATTTTGTGTGATTTTCACTGGCACAGGAACGGAGCATAATGGGGACGACCCGTTGCTGTGAAGTTGGAACCGCGATTAACTAACTAACTAACTAACTAACTAACTAACTAACTAACTAACTAACTAACTAACTAACTAACTAGCTAACTAACTAACTAACTAACTACCTAACTAACTAACTAACTAGCTAACTAACTAACTAACTAACTAACTAGCTAGCTAACTAACTAACTAACTAACTAACTATCTAGCTAACTAACTAACTAACTAACTAACTAGCTAGCTAACTAACTAACTAACTAACTAACTAACTAATTAACTAGCTAACTATCTAACTAATTAACTAACGAACGAACGAACGAACGAACGAACAGACTTTATTTTAAAAGGGTAACAAATTGGGCACGCAGGCCCGTCTTACATTCGGCCCTTCCAATCACTCATCTTTCTTTCATCAACAGTGCATAGGAAAAAAACATTGTCACGTGAATTTTGTAAACATAAACAATGCATATTACTATGTTATGAGACACATCCACCACCCACCCACACACCCCCCATTCACTCCAACTCCCCCACCCAACCACACACACATACAATACATTCCCCCACCCATCCACCACATCCCTACACCTACACATCTCCCCGCCCACACACACCTCTCACCCACCACACATCCCATCCACCCACACCCCAAGCACACATACATTCAATAACCCACACATCCCCCACCTACACACATCTCCCCACCCACTCACATATCCTCTACCCGTCCCATTTCCCACCAACAATCACTCATCCAATATCCTCCTCCACCCACACACCTCCAACCACTCAACCAAACACATATACTTCAGCCACACACACATCTCCCCGTCAACTCACATATTCCGCACCTACCCACACACAAATTCCGCACTCACCCACATAATCTCCCATCTCCCCCAGCCCACTCACAGATCCCGAGCCCACACCTGCAAACATCCCCCACCATCTCCTAACCTGCACACACTCACCCACCCACATATCCTCTACCCACCCACACATCCTCTACCCACCCATCCCCCAACCACACACCCTTACTCATATACAATCACCCACCCACACATCCTCTACCCAACCACACATCATCCACCCAACCCCACATCCTCCATCCACCCATTCCCCCAGCCACACATCCCTTAACCACACACCCCTACCCATATACACACACATCCCCACCCACGCACAATCTCCCCACCCATACAAACATCCCTCACACACATCCCCACCCACCAACACATTCCCCATTCACAAACACACACCTCCCATCCACGCACACACAACCCATACATTCATCCCCTCACACATCCCTAGACACACGTACTTATCCCTCAACCACTAACACCCACACATCCCTTTCCCACTCATCAACACATACATCTCCTATCTACCCACCCACACTCACACATCCTAACCACCCATCCCCCACCCTCACACACATCCTTCACCCACCCACAAACCCAACCACACCTGCACCCACCCACACAAACATCATTTATCCACACCCAGCTCCCCTCCCACACAATACCACACCCACACACATCCCAAAAACACATCCCTCACCCACGCACACATCTATCCACACATCTCTTACCCATCCACACATCCCCCAACTACAATCACCCTCACTACCCACACATACATCCTCCATCCAGCCACACACACCCCCACCCAGCCAGACATATCCCCAACCCACACACACATCTCCAAATCCATCACCCACACCCATCACGCACCCTCCCCCAACCCACACACATCCCCCACACACATTCACCCACACATCTCTCACCCACACACACTCCCCACCCATCCTCCCAAACATCCCACACCCATACACATCCCTCACCCACTCACACATCCCCAAACCCACAACCACCCCCACCTGCACACATCTGCCACCCACCACATATCTCCCCACCCACACATATACCCCCACCCATCCCATAACCCACCATCAATCATCCACCAACATAACCTCCTCCACCCACAACCACCTAGACAAACACACATCCCCACCCAAAAACACATCTCCCCATACACCCATACATCTCGCACGCACCCACACACAAATCCCACACCCAACCACACACAAATCCCCCACCCACCCACACAAACCCACCCCGTCCACCCACACATCCTGAGCCCACCCACACACATCACGAATCCACCCACACACACATCCCCCGATCCCCCCAATCTACTATTATGATCAAACTCCCACACTTTACACACACATACAGTGACGATTGTCGTGAGCATTGTCGTAAAATTGTAAAGAAAATGGAGAAAAATTGTACATATACATTTTGTAACTTAAAAATTAGTGATGCAATTCAACTCTCTCTCTCTCTCTCTCTCTCTCTCTCTCTCTCTCTCTCTCTCTCTCTCTCTCTCTCTCTCCCTCTCTCTCTCTCTCTCTCTCTCTCTCCCCTCTCTCTCTCTCACTAACGCTCTCACTCACATTACAGTAATGTTATATTATACATGATAAAATCAAGTGTCATACATACAAAATGATAATGTGAAAGACTAACTAACTAGCTAGCTAGCTAGCTAACTAACTAACTAACTAACTAGCTAGCTAACTAACTAACTAACTAACTAACTAATTAACTAACTAATTAACTAACTAACTAACACATCTCCATTTATAGAGCATCAGCTCTTTGTCTGTCAACACTCCAAACAGATCATCATGGAGCGGCCTGATGTCATTAGCCTTGTCAAAACAAGGCAATGTCTGCAAGTCTTTTTTTCTGTTCACATCCCACACACTGACCGTGTTATTGGAATGATTGGCTGTGACTGCTAGCAGACTGTCCCCAGAGTCTGGTTTACTCATGAGACAGTTGCGACTAATGACAGCCTGCATGTTGCTGTCCTCCCATTTTGCTTGGCAACTTGAGTCAGGGGTGGGCAAGCCTTCCAAATCACTCTGACACAAACTGCAGAGCTCATATCTACATCTTGGAAAACTGCTGCCTAAACGAGGAAAGGTATTTCCCACTTGGATGTAAGCTCAAACTCATTAATTGCGCTTGTAAATGAGGGAAAAGGTAAGCTGTAAATTGTTCACTGGTTTCTACTGCGAATACCAGGCTCTGTAAGTGAGCTATTATCAATCCCTGAAGATTATTTCCTACAAGCTGCCCATACTAATACTGGATGCTGGTTATGGGACTTCCATCATAGCCTAGTACATCCTGAACACGGGAGTCTGTATCTCTGATATCAAATTCTCTCACGAGATCTCTCTCCTTTCCTGCATAAAAGAAGTTGTTTTGTGTGCTCCAAGTGCAGCACCATGCCGCACTGTTGACAGGGTATTTCTGAACAACAACTTTAGTGGTAACGCTGGTCAGCTGCAAACACTTGTCAAGCCTGCATCTCAACAACAAGCCATCAAAGGCATGGGGCCGGAAGCACACGTCTCTAATTGGAGCTGAATGACGAGGCTGGTGTGACAGCGGCCTGAACTCCCTCGTAAGAATCGTAATACCAAAACCTCGAAACAAAGCGTTCGGTGACTTCTGTGAGGCAACCAGCAAGCCTAGTTGGTTGCAACGATCAAACACTCGACAGTTTCCTCTGGAGTAGACGAAAACGTTTGTTGTTCACAGAATGATTGCTAGAAATGCTGGTCAATGGAGTAGGCTGAACAGCAACCTGTGACCGTACACACCCTCCATTATCTGGACATTCAGTTGGTTGATTTCAGCCTTGAGAGCATCTATATCACTTGCTTGCATGTCCACATTTTTCCTAGCCATGGCTTCTTTCTGTTCTATTTTTCTCTTGGACGCCCTTTCCTCTTCGAGAAGCCTGTGATGTATCTTCTGCTGTGACCCACTTGACAATGCAGCTGAGTCCAAACAGATGGCCACATTTCAAGCATGCGACACGATGATCACCACCAGTGGACCAAGCCTCTAAGAAATAGAACAGATATCTTTCTCTTTGTCTTCATCATCACCTCTGCTGTTCTCAGTCATTGCTTTGGATTTCTTATTGACTTCGCAACTGTCCTCCTCACTTCGACACCTTTTCACCTGCCTAAGTGATGGCTGATTTGTCTGTGCTGAAGTTGTTCCCATAACTGAACAGCATTTAAGTGTAGGTTCATGCATTTCATTTAATAGATAGTTAGTTAGTTAGTTAGTTATCAGTTGGGGTTCTTCGTTGCACTCCGGACATGTCCATAGGTGCGAAACAAAAAAGTAAGTTTGGACCAGACAAAGATGGACAGCGGAAAATGGGAAGTAGTGTTGTGTCATAGCTATGACCTAAAAGATGTTAACACGGTAGCAGACATTTATTACATATCAAATTACAGCTGTTTACTTAGCGAAAACTGCAGAATTGATATATTAATTGATACGATATTTCGCAGTTACAACATTTCGGCGAATTATAAGCCTCAGATGATTAATAATCCCATGACACTGTATCAGTGAAGTGTCGTTTATTCCTAATGTTTAATTGGGTTTCCTCATAACATTTAAGTGTGGGTTGCTGCATAACATTTAAGTATGTGTTTATTGCTACCGTTACAGTGTGGGTTTATTCCTAACGTTTTAAGTGTGGGTTTATTCCAAAAATTTTTAAGAATAGGTTAATTATATATTTGTACTAACTGCTTTGGGCCGAGGGTACATGCCTTGCTCTAGTGAGAGGAAATGCAACCTAAAGCCTAAGTCTTGGTCGGCGACTGGTCTAGGATGGAAGCTCCGACTAGAGGAAAGTTAGAGTATTGTTTTACTGATCAGGCAGCTTCTGCAGCTTGTCTTGTTCCAGAAGTATTGGTACTCCCTTTTCCTCTGGAGTAAACTAGACAGGCTGAGAGAGGGATCATGCTACATGGCATCACATGGTCTCTAAATTCAGCCTAGGCTTTGTTTTATGGAGAGGTATAACTCCATTTTACAAAGGCTTTGTTTTATGGAGAGTTATAACTCCATTTTACAAACTATCGTCTGTCATATTCCCAACGTTTAATTTTAGACATATTAATTACATTTTTAAGGGTGGGTTTCGGACAAATAGTTCTTTTTTTTCCCCCACGAAAATATACATTTAAAGATAAATGTGAAGTCAAATTGGAAAAGTGATGACCAAGTTGATAGAGCGAGAAAATATTACTTGTTTTGCTGTTTATTCTACTAAACTAGTGGTTCTTCTCAACCGTTTTTGGCCCGTGCCCTCCTTCACCATATTTACAGAACGTCATTCCCCCCTTTCATATTTCCGACCTAAGCCCCCCCCCCCCCCCCCCACTCCGGCCCCTACACAGTATACGCATTAATGGAAGCACATACCAAAACAAGTCTAGACGTCCACACAAAATGTGATTTGTGGGTCTACTTACTTTATAAAATGAATTTTAGAAGGGATGAGACGTACAGAATCGTAAAGTATAAAGGGAAAAACAATAAACACAGTAAAGTTGATACGGCAAGTCGACAAGATGTGAGAGCCAGTGGATAAGTTGTTAGGGCAGGTGGGGAAGTTGTGAGAGCCAGTAGTCAAGTTGTGAGCATAAGTAGTAATTTCTGAGAGGCAGTCGACAAGTTGTAATACCAAGTGGACAGATTGTGGGAGCCATTGGGAATTTGTGAGGTCCAGTGGGCAAGTTGCTAGAGGAATTCTACAAGTTCTGAGAGTAAAGAGGGAATTTGTAAGGTTCAGTGGGTAAGTTGATAGGCAATTCAAGAAGTTGTGGGTGTAAGTGTGGGCGTTGTTATAAAAAGTGTGCAACTTTACAGGGCAAGCTGACAAGTTGTAATATCAAGTTGAAAAATTGTGAGAATAAGTGGGGGATTTGTGAAGTCCAGAATGCAAATCGTTAGAGCAATTCGATAAGATTTGAGAGCAAGTGGGGTAGCTTTTAAATCCAATGGGTAAGTTGGTAGTGCAATTCGAAAAGTTGTAATAGCAAGTGGGACAGTTTTTAAGGCGAGTCAAACAGTCGTACGATATGGGGGACACTTCTGTATGTGGTGCGAGAGACAAGTGAATGACATGAGGGAAACTTATGCCTTAAATGAAGGATATTTCGTCTGAGGTGAGGAACACATGTTTACGAAATTAGGTGGGTGATACAGTCCACGTTTGCTATTTTTCAGTGATTGTGTCATTTTCAGTAATCGTAGATTTATCACTATCGGTTACATTTTTAGTATTCATCATCATCAAGTGCCGTGCCGGCTGGCGTAGGCATTCATGACTCTCCATAGATCTCGGTCTTTGGATTTCTAGATCAACTCTGCTGCTGATATTCCTCCATGCCACCGTCTCAATCCATCCAGCATCATTTCTCTTGGTCTGCCTCTGCCTCTCTTTCCCTCGATCTTTCCAGTTGTTACGATGTTCTACAATGCCTCTCTTCTCATCACGTGACCGAAAAAAGATGTTTGTCTCCGTCTTATTGTTGTATATAATGTTCTAGTTTCATTAGCCTGTTTCAGGCAGTCGTTGTTAGTTACTCTGGCAGTCCAAGGAATTCGCAACATTCGTCTCAGGAACCACATCTCTGTTGCTTCTAATTTCTTCTTAATTTGTTCATTTACATTCTAAGATTCACTGCCATACAGCAAAACTGGATCTACATAGCATTTCAGCACTCTCTTTCTTACATTCAGTGATAGCGACTTATTGCATAAGATACTCTTCATTTTCTGAAATGCGGCTTTTGCCTGCCCTATTCTGCTCCTAATCTCTGTTGTACATCTTCAATCTGATGTTATAAATGCCCCTAAGTATCTAAAATAATCCACTTGGTTAAGGATTTTCCCTTCTATTTCTATGTCACATTTTGGTGTCACCATTTTCTTTGATATTACCATTGTTACTGTTTTCCTGATATTCAAGGAGAGTCCTTTCCTTACATTCTCTGTTACTACAACATCTAATAACTGTTGTAGTTCTGCTGAATTGTCCGCCACCAATACTGTGCCATCTGCATAGCGTATATTATTTATATTATAACCTCCAACTAGTGTTCCTGGTATCTCTTTGATTTCTCTCATTATTATTTCGCTATACAGGGAGAAAAGATCTGGTGACAAGACACACCCTTGTCGTACTCTTAGCTTTATCTGTTCGTAACTACCCTCTTTATTTCCAATTTTACTTGCTGCTATTTGGTTCCAGTAAACATTCTTTATTATTCTTAAATCTTTTCCATCAATGTTGATATCTTCCAACATTTTAATCAGTTCATCATGTTTTACTTTATCAAATGCCTTAGTATAATCTGTAAAGCACAAATATATGTCTCTCTGTTTCTCTATTGACCTTTCTTTTAGTGTCCGTAATGTATAAATTGCCTTGTTTGTGCCCTTTCCTTCCACAAATCCATACTGTTCTTCACTAATTTCCATTTTTATTTTCTTTTTGGTTCTTCTCATTATGATTCTGAGTAGAAGCTTAGTGATATAGTTTATAAGGTTAATTGTACGAAAATATCCACAATCAATTGCTCCTGGCCTTTTTGGTATAGCTATAAATACAGATCTCAGCATATCACTGGGTAAATATCCACTGCTGTAAATATCATTCAACATTTTGGTTAATATATCTACTCCAAATTCTCCCAATACTTCTAATTCTTCTATAGTGATTTCATCTGGCCCAGCTGTTTTTCCTTTCTTCATACGTTTCATAGCGTCAGCGACTTCTTCTTTCAGAATAGGTGGACCTTCTAAGTTACTATCTTCTGTTAAATCTTCCCTTTCTCCATCATATAATTATCTTACATACTCATTCCACCTCTCCATTATAGCACCTTCCTCTAACAATATCATTCCTGTTTTTGATTTCAGACACCCTGTATTTATTCTTATTTTCTTCCTGTAAGCTCACTGATTTGTCTGTGCATATTTTTTTTTTATTTTTAATGGAATTTAATTCAATTCTTTTGCGTTGCTCGTTTAACCAACTTTCTTTAGCCTGCCCACATTTATCTTTTATTTCTTTATTTATCTTGGCGTATTCTTGTTTGTCATTTTTACTCTGTTTTCTTTTGTCCATCAGTTTTAAGATTTCTTCATTCATCCATTTTTTTCTTAGCTATTTTGCCTCTCTCCTGTAATACTTCTATGCTAGTTTGATGAATAGAGTCCCTTAACATTTCCCATTGTTCATCTATACTCTGTATTCTAGCTATTGCATTGTACCTATTTTTCACAGTCACTCTGTATTGTTCATGCATTTCTTTATCTATTATCAGGAATACTAGTTGGAGGTTATAATATAAATAATATACGCTATGCAGATGGCACAGTATTGGTGGCGGACAATTCAGCAGAACTACAACAGTTATTAGATGTTGTAGTAACAGAGAGTGTAAGGAAAGGACTTTCCTTGAATATCAGGAAAACAGTAACAATGGTAATATCAAAGAAAATGGTGACACCAAAATGTGACATAGAAATAGAAGGGAAAATCCTTAACCAAGTGGATTATTTTAGATACTTAGGGGCATTTATAACATCAGATTGAAGATGTACAACAGAGATTAGGAGCAGAATAGGGCAGGCAAAAGCCGCATTTCAGAAAATGAAGAGTATCTTATGCAATAAGTCGTTATCACTGAATGTAAGAAAGAGAGTGCTGAAATGCTATGTAGATCCAGTTTTGCTGTATGGCAGTGAATCTTAGAATGTAAATGAACAAATTAACAAGAAATTAGAAGCAACAGAGATGTGGTTCCTGAGACGAATGTTGCGAATTCCTTGGACTGCCAGAGTAACTAACGACGACTGCCTGAAACAGGCTAATGAAACTAGAACATTATATACAAAAATAAGACAGAGACAAACATCTTTTTTCGGTCACGTTATGAGAAGAGAGGCATTGTAGAACATCGTAACAACTGGAAAGATCGAGGGAAAGAGAGGCAGAGGCAGACCAAGAGAAATGATGCTGGATGGATTGAGACGGTGGCATGGAGGAATATCAGCAGCAGAGTTGATCTAGAAATCCAAAGACCGAGATCTATGGAGAGTCATGAATGCCTACGCCAGCCGGCACGGCACTTGATGATGATGAATACTAAAAATGTAACCGATAGTGATAAATCTACGATTACTGAAAATGACACAATCACTGAAAAATAGCAAACGTGGACTGTATCACCCACCTAATTTCGTAAACATGTGTTCCTCACCTCAGACGAAATATCCTTCATTTAAGGCATAAGTTTCCCTCATGTCATTCACTTGTCTCTCGCACCACATACAGAAGTGTCCCCCATATCGTACGACTGTTTGACTCGCCTTAAAAACTGTCCCACTTGCTATTACAACTTTTCGAATTGCACTACCAACTTACCCATTGGATTTAAAAGCTACCCCACTTGCTCTCAAATCTTATCGAATTGCTCTAACGATTTGCATTCTGGACTTCACAAATCCCCCACATATTCTCACAATTTTTCAACTTGATATTACAACTTGTCAGCTTGCCCTGTAAAGTTGCACACTTTTTATAACAACGCCCACACTTACACCCACAACTTCTTGAATTGCCTATCAACTTACCCACTGAACCTTACAAATTCCCTCTTTACTCTCAGAACTTGTAGAATTCCTCTAGCAACTTGCCCACTGGACCTCACAAATTCCCAATGGCTCCCACAATCTGTCCACTTGTTATTACAACTTGTCGACTGCCTCTCAGAAATTACTACTTATGCTCACAACTTGACTACTGGCTCTCACAACTTCCCCACCTGCCCTAACAACTTATCCACTGGCTCTCACATCTTGTCGACTTGCCGTATCAACTTTACTGTGTTTATTGTTTTTCCCTTTATACTTTACGGTTCTGTACGTCTCATCCCTTCTAAAATTCATTTTATAAAGTAAGTAGACCCACAAATCACATTTTGTGTGGACGTCTAGACTTGTTTTGGTATGTGCTTCCATTATTGCGTATACTGTGTAGGGGCCGGAGTGGGGGGGGGGGGGGCTTAGGTCGGAAATATGAAAGGGGGGAATGACGTTCTGTAAATATGGTGAAGGAGGGCACGGGCCAAAAACGGTTGAGAAGAACCACTAGTTTAGTAGAATGAACAGCAAAACAAGTAATATTTTCTCGCTCTATCAACTTGGTCATCACGTTTCCAATTTGACTTCACATTTATCTTTAAATGTATATTTTCGTGGGGAAAAAAAAAAGAACTATTTGTCCGAAACCCACCCTTAAAAATGTAATTAATATGTCTAAAATTAAACGTTGGGAATATGACAGACGATAGTTTGTAAAATGGAGTTATACCTCTCCATAAAACAAAGCCTAGGCTGAATTTAGAGACCATGTGATGCCATGTAGCATGATCCCTCTCTCAGCCTGTCTAGTTTACTCCAGAGGAAAAGGGAGTACCAATACTTCTGGAACAAGACAAGTTGCAGAAGCTGCCTGATCAGTAAAACAATACTCTAACTTTCCTCTAGTCAGAGCTTCCATCCTAGACCAGTCGCCGACCAAGACTTAGGCTTTAGGTTGCATTTCCTCTCACTAGAGCAAGGCATGTACCCTCGGCCCAAAGCAGTTAGTACAAATATATAATTAACCTATTCTTAGAAAATTTAGGAATAAACCCACACTTAAAACGTTAGGAATAAACCCACACTGTAACGGTAGCAATAAATACATACTTAAATGTTATGCAGCAACCCACACTTAAATGTTATGAGGAAACCCAATTAAACATTAGGAATAAACGACACTTCACTGATACAGTGTCATGGGATTATTAATCATCTGAGGCTTATAATTCGCCGAAATGTTGTAACTGCGAAATATCGTATCATTTAATATATCAATTCTGCAGTTTTCGCTAAGTAAACAGCTGTAATTTGATATGTAATAAATGTCTGCTACCGTGTTAACATCTTTTAGGTCATAGCTATGACACAACACTACTTCCCATTTTCCGCTGTCCATCTTTGTCTGGTCCAAACTTACTTTTTTGTTTCGCACCTATGGACATGTCCGGAGTGCAACGAAGATACCCCAACTGATAACTAACTAACTAACTAACTATCTATTAAATGAAATGCATGAACCTACACTTAAATGCTGTTCAGTTATGGGAACAACTTCAGCACAGACAAATCAGCCATCACTTAGGCAGGTGAAAAGGTGTCGAAGTGAGGACAGTTGCGAAGTCAATAAGAAATCCAAAGCAATGACTGAGAACAGCAGAGGTGATGATGAAGACAAAGAGGAAGATATCTGTTCTATTTCTTAGAGGCTTGGTCCACTGGTGGTGATCATCGTGTCGCATGCTTGAAATGTGGCCATCTGTTTGGACTCAGCTGCATTGTCAAGTGGGTCACAGCAGAAGATACATCACAGGCTTCTCGAAGAGGAAAGGGCGTCCAAGAGAAAAATAGAACAGAAAGAAGCCATGGCTAGGAAAAAGGTGGACATGCAAGCAAGTGATATAGATGCTCTCAATGCTGAAATCAACCAACTGAAAGTCCAGATAATGGAGGGTGTGTACGGTCACAGGTTGCTGTTCAGCCTACTCCATTGACCAGCATTTCTAGCAATTATTCTGTGAATAACAAACGTTTTCGTCTACTCCAGAGGGTGACAATTTATCTGGAAGGAAACTGTCGAGTGTTTGATCGTTGCAACGAACTAGGCTTGCTGGTTGCCTCACAGAAGTCACCGAACGCTTTGTTTCGAGGTTTTGGTATTACGATTCTTACGAGGGAGTTCAGGCCGCTGTCACACCAGCCTCGTCATTCAGCTCCAATTAGAGACGTGTGCTTCCGGCCCCATGCCTTTGATGGCTTGTTGTTGAGATGCAGGCTTGACAAGTGTTTGCAGCTGACCAGCGTTACCACTAAAGTTGTTGTTCAGAAATACCCTGTCAACAGTGCGGCATGGTGCTGTGCTTGGAGCACACAAAACAACTTCTTTTATGCAGGAAAGGAGAGAGATCTCGTGAGAGAATTTGATATCAGAGGTACAGACTCCCATGTTCAGGATGTACTAGGCTATGATGGAAGTCCCATAACCAGCATCCAGTATTGGTATGGGCAGCTTGTAGGAAACAATCTTCAGGGATTGCTAATAGCTCACTTACAGAGCCTGGTATTCGCAGTAGAAACCAGTGAACAATTTACAGCTTACCTTTTCCCTCATTTACAAGCGCAATTAATGAGTTTGAGCTTACACCCAAGTGGGAAATACCTTTCCTCGTTTAGGCAGCAGTTTTCCAAGATGTAGATATGAGCTCTGCAGTTTGTGTCAGAGTGATTTGGAAGGCTTGCCCACCCCTGACTCAAGTTGCCAAGCAAAATGGGAGGACAGCAACATGCAGGCTGTCATTAGTCGCAACTGTCTCATGAGCAAATCAGACTCTGAGCTCAGTCTGCTAGCAGTCACAGCCAATCATTCCAATAACACGGTCAGTGTGTGGGATGTGAACAGAAAAAAAAGACTTGCAGACATTGCCTTGTTTTGACAAGGCTAATGACATCAGGCCGCTCCATGATGATCTGCTTGGAGTGTTGACAGACAAAGAGCTGATGCTCTATAATTGAAGATGTGTTAGTTAGTTAGTTAATTAGTTAGTTAATTAGTTAGTTAGTTAGCTAGCTAGTTAGTTAGTTAGTTAGTTAGTTAGCTAGCTAGCTAGTTAGTTAGTTAGTTAGTTAGCTAGTTAGTTAGTTAGTTAGTTAGTTAGCTAGTTAGTTAGTTAGTTAGTTAGTTAGTTAGTTAGTTAGTTAGTTAGTTAGTTAGTTAGTTAGTTAGTTAGTTAATCGCGGTTCCAACTTCACAGCAACGGGTCGTCCCCATTATGCTCCGTTCCTGTGCCAGTGAAAATCACACAAAATGCTCCCCACTGCCCAATGTGAAAAGTGGAAAAGACAGGAGTCTCGACAAATAACAGCCCGCACAGATACACTGTGCATAAATCTGCCGCCAGAATGTCAACACAATAGTCCCCCACGAAACACCCAGTTCATCTCTGATGGAATGACCGACATGCATGGTAGGCAACAGTGTTACTATTCTTTGCTTCTCTTATGGATCCGGTAACACACAAGTGATATTGGAGATGTTTGCCGTGTTTATACGTTGTGAAGAGAAACCAAAATGATCCATACATCTGTTTAGACAGATGCTGCCTAGCAGATAACGAAATAAATAATGTACTAAAAAATATATTTTACACACAAATTTAGTGTCTTAAATTTCAAATAATAATCAAAAGTGGGTAACTTTTTTAAATGTTAACATTCAACTGATTCAAACCAAAATATGAGTAAACATTTTACATGAATAATCTTATACTTCTCTTGCAAAGTAGCTATCAGTACAAATATAGTGAAATCTGTAATTGTTCCCCTTGATTGCTAAAGCCGAAATATGACTTCAAACTAGATGTAATTATTTCTCTTGTAATAAAAGAATTAAAAACAGTTGCATATTCTTTACAGGACGTCGCATCAAACCAGCATTATTTACTGTTGTAATCTCTTGGCAAGTTTACGTTCAGTTGTTTTCCATTGCCTCCTGAACGACGGACATCCATACAATTTCGTAAAAAAAACCAACGCAAGACGGACGGTTTGCTGCCAAATTGTCTGCAGCTGCGTTTCAAAAGCGGGTATGCGGGAACTGCGCCCGTAACCTCTTCGCCTCGAAGCCAGAAAAAACAATATTCGTACTAATAAACCATTCTGTTCGCGATATCTTTTTAAGGCTGATGTTTAGCTTGTCCTCTGATGCCCACATTTTTAAGGCTGGTGTTTAGCTTGTCCTCTGATGTCCACCATTTTAAGGCTGGTGTTTAGCTTGTCCTCTGATGCCCATATTTTTAAGGCTGGTGTTTAGCTTGTCCTCTTATGTCCACATTTTCAAGGCTAGTGTTTAGCTTGTCCTCTGATGTTCACATTTTTTTTTCTCTTTTAGCTTCCATTCTAACACAATTCTTCCCAATCTTGATACATCATCATCATGTGCCTTGCCGATAAGCGTGGGCGATCATGTTTCGCCATCTCACACGATCACCAGAGTCGTGAAAGATCTCTGTGTTCTTGTATCAACCATACCATGTGGCTAGTGAAACCTGGAATGTTTACCAGCGATAATCCAGGAAATTAAATAATGTGGGTGTTGATTCCCCTCACTCCAGGGACGACACAATAAAGGAAATCCACGACAGGGGTGTGTTGTTGCTTTGGGTGTGTAGTTGCTTGGGGTGTGTAGTTGCTTGGGGTCTGTTGCTCGGGGTCTGTTGTTGATTGGAGTCTGTTGTTGTTTTGGGTGTGGTGTTAATTGCGGTCTGTTGTTGCTTGGGGTGTGTTGTGTTAGCTAGGACAGTATGCCTCTGAGCTCTTTAAGATAAGTGTTTTATACTCAGAATAACTTGAAAGCTATTAAAGATATCAAAAAAGCGATCCAACAGAGAGGCAAGAAAGGACCTGGAGCCCAGAGATGTGGTTTCTGATACGATTCCCATGTACAGCTAATACAAACAATATCCAAGTACTTCATTAGACCAGTGTTTACAGACATTTTATTACTCAGTATATCAGGACCAGACAATCGTCATTTTTGTAGATCGTTCTGAGACGAGAGAGTCTGAAAACTATTGTGACAGCCGAGTAGATCTAGAGTGTTGAAACCAGAGGTCAATAGAGGAAGAATATACTGGATAGGCTGAGAAGGTGGTATGAAATACAGTTGGTGGTCGAACTTATCAATAACACAATGGAAAT
>CAWUFQ010000525.1:0-91000 GCA_963921405.1 Cepaea hortensis | reverse complement strand
TTTGATAGTCAGAATTAATATTTAGGGACATATGGGAATTTGTATTATTCTGGCAGCTATGCTTAGTATGTTTTCTGTTATATTTTCTGAAAATATTTCAGTGTATCATTTTCCAACTGCTTTCAATGAAATTAAGTCAGAATTTTCCTGTTTTATCCACTCTCCCCCCCCCCCCTCCAACTACGTCAGTAAGTAGAGAGCGAATGTCCACGTTACACTGCTTGCGGCACGTGGGTTGTATGTCGCTAGAACCCTACTTATATATACAAATCAACACTTGATGGGGGAATAGGTCAGTAGCATGCAGCCCGCCTTTACTTCCCAATACATTTCCAGGTACCCATTTTAGGCTGAGTTGACTGAGAAGTCCAGATTCATTTGAAACTTTTGAATCCACTCCTCAGTGGATCGAACTCCTGACCAAACAGAATGGCAGGCGAGTGTCTAACTACTGTGTTACTGCTGCATCTAATTGTCAATGAAATCAAGTGAAAGTTCTGATTAAAGCAATCAGTCCCTATAGGCACTCTATGGCAGAAATGTGGAACAAATCATAGGTCATTAAAGGAAGATAATGTCATCAGATGTGTTAATACATATGACGATGTTATTAATGCCCTCAGAAGGATGCTGACAATTAATTGGACTGCCAAAATGAGCAATCTGGACAACTTTAATGAAGCTAAGTCGCAAAGACAATTTGTCACAAACATCAGAAAGAAGCAGTCATCATTTTTAGCCACATTATGAGAAGACAAAAACAAAAACATGTTGTCACAACTGGAACGATTTGTAGAAAGTAAGATGGAGGAAGACAACACATTCTTGACAGTTTTGTGTCAGGCACGGAAGGGAATCAACACATGAATTGACCATTGCCGTCAGAGATCCCAATTTGTGGAGGGGTATGATCACCCACCGTAGCCAGCAAGGCACTGGATGATGACGATGAGAGAGATGTGGAATATGGAAGACTTTGGCAACAGTAAATTCACATCGTTGTCTAGAATTTAGCGTGACCAGACATGAGAGGTACATCGGGAGAATGAGGGACCTTGTCATCCAACAGAGAACTGGTACTCTTAGCTGCCGGACGCTGATGCATGTGGAGTGGGGAGAGGTTCTTAGCACCTGTGGGCATGTCGAAGTGCCAGGAAAATAGTAGTAATTGGCCTCTTTCAGTCCTGTAGGACTATATTGTTGTGCCGCTGGGGAGGCATCTGGCAGCACCGCTGGTGACCGTATAGTCCAATGCGAGAGTGAGTATCTATAACAGTTTCCGCATCTGTAAGACGAGGCAACAAGTGACTGCATTATATGCCTGTGCCTCCTATCCTCAGTTTGTTGGATTAGATTGCGCTCAAAGAGCAACAGTCCATTTCATACATCTCTTCTCCAGGGACATCTGTCTGTTGCAACTCTTTCCCAAGTGTCTGGATATATGCTAAGGGTTTTCATATCTTGTTTACACACATCCCTATATCGCATTTGGGGTCTTCCGGTTGGCCTCTTCCCTGCGGCTAGTTCTCTGTATAGGAGAACTTTTGGAAAAAGAACCCAACAGATAACTAACTAATGTGATCAGATTTATCATCGTTGTTACCTACCCAGACTAAGTAGTGGCAGTTCATGCCCCCAAGAAGGATGGTTTCATAAACAAATTCTTCTATGTATTGCAGTCATGTCATGTATATTAATGTACCCACAAGCACTATAGATTTTTATGATATTTATTTTTGCTGATTCGCTTTCTTTTTTGGCACTCAAGCCCTCCAAATTACCAGTTGTGAAAGGTTCCCACCGGATACATTTTTATATTTTCAGAATTATTAAAGCACCTCCATCTCCATTTTGTTATCTATTTTGTCACTGCGCAAGATTATGTGATCTTTTCTATCATTGCATAAGATTTTGTGTTCTTTTCTACAATTATGCAAGCTTTTTTGTTCTTCTCTATCAGACGATAGAATTAATGTTCTAGAATTATAGAATTGAATGTGTATGTGGATGAGCTATGTGTGGGTCCATGGGTGTGTTGGAGATGTGTGTGGGTTGGGGATGGGTGTGTGATGGGTGTGGGGATGTGTGTGTGGTTGGGGTGTGTGTGGGTGGGGTAATTGTCGGTTGGTGGAGGATATATGTGTGGGTGGTGGGTGTGTTTGTAGGTGGGGGTGTTTGTAGGTGGGGGTGTGTGGGTGGGTGGGTAGATGTGTGTGTGACGGATGTGTGGGTGGGGATGTGTATGGAGATGCGTGTGGGGGATGTGTGTGAGGGTGGGAGATGTGTATATTGGTGGGGTGTTGTGTGGGAGGGAAGATTGTATGGATGAGGGATGTGTGTGTGGGTAGGTGGGGTAAGTATGACTGGCTATGGGATGTGTGTGTTTGGCTGGATGGATGGGGTGTGTGAGTGTGGGTGGGTAGATGGAAGATTTATGTGTTGATGGGTGGGTGGGGGTGTGTGGGTGTGAGTAATTGAGTGATGAGTACGTGAGTGGGTGGATATATGTTGGATATGAATGTATGGGTGGTGGATGTGTGTGTGGGTGGAATATGAGTGTGGGTGGGGATGTGTGTGGGTGGTGGAGGTGTATGTGGAAGGAAGGTGTGTGTTTGTGGATGAGGGATGTGTTGATGGGTGGGGATTGTGTGGGGGATGTGTGTGTGGGTGGGAGATGTGTGGTTAAGGGATGTTTGATCGGGGGATGGGTGATTGGGGTGGGTGGGTGGAGGATGTGTGGGTGTGTGAGTGTGTGTTGGTTGGGGGTGGGGGTGTGTGTGTATGTATGGACGTGAGATGTGTGGGTGGGTAGGGGGAGATTGTGTGGGTGGGGGATGTGTGGAAGTGGTTGATGTGTGGATAGATGCGTGATGTGTGGGTTGGCGGGGATATATGTGTGTGTTGGTGGGGATGTGTGGTTGGGGGGATGTGTGTTTGACTGGGTGGTTTTGAGTCTGTGCGTGTGTGGTGGAGGATATGTGGGTGGGTTAGTGTTTATGGGTTATGAGATAAGTGGAGGATTGTGTGTGGGTCGGAAGATGTGTGTAGGTGGGGATGTATGGGTGGGTGATGGTTGGGCGGGTGCATGTATGTGTGCCTGGGTGTGTGTATGTGTGTGTGGGTGGGTGGGGGATGTGTGTGTGTGTTTGGAGAGATGTGTGTAGGTGGGGGATGTGTGAGTGGGGATGGTTGGATGGGTAGGGCATTATGTGTGCCTGGGGTATGTGTGTGGTTGGGTGGGGGATGTGTGGGTGGATGGGGGATGGGTGGATGTTTGGGGTATGTGTCTCATAACGTGGCAATATGCATTGTTTATGATTACAACATCCATCTGACAATGTTTTTTTCCTGTATTATGCATTATTGATGAACGAAAGATGAGTGATTGGAACGGCTGAGTGTAAGACGGGTCTGCGTGCCCAATTTGTTACCCTTTGAAAATAAAGTCCGTTCGTTCGTTTGTTCGTTCCTTCGTTCAGTGTGCAAGGTATTGTGATCTTTTCTATCATTTTGCAAGATTTTGTGATATTTTTTTATCTTTGCACAAGATTTTGTGATCTTTACTATCACTGTGCAAGATTTTGTTATCTTTGCTATCATTGCATAAGATTTTGTTATCAGGAAGATTTAGGTTGTGTCTCTGGTTTAAAACTGTTTCTTGTAAAGCATACATGTTTAGCTTATCCCTGAACCTGCCTCTTAGGTCAGTAATCTATGTTTCTTAACAGATTCATTGCCAAACAAAAAAGTAGGTTTGGACCTAACAAAAACGGATGGCGGAAAATGGGAAGTAGGGGGGTGTCAGATATGCTTACATGTTGTTGTATAGTAGAAGACATGTTGTATTATATGTCCTGTTCTAACAAAAACGGATGGCGGAAAATGGGAAGTAGGAGCGTGTCAGATATGCTTACAAGTTGTTGTAAGGTAGAAGACATGTTGTATTATATATCAAATTAATCGGTGTTTTTTAGGGAAAACTACTGTATTTAAGCCCACGGCAGACATAGCAAGTCACTTAAGATGATTAATCGTCTCATGGAACTTAAACAGTTAAACTTCTGCAGCTCCATTTAACATTTTGTATGTTTCTCTCTCCCTGATATGTCGATTCCTAAATCAATCTATCAATCAATCTCTCCTTCATTATTAATTTACCGAAAACATACCTCATAGTTATTTTTAGCACTGACCTAGATATGGTGGGATCATTGATTTTTAGAATAGGGATATTGGGATTCACTTCGTTGTCGACAAGTGTGTAGATAACTTTGCCAAGTGAGTTTTGTGCTTCTTGGGTTAGGGTTAGGGATAGGATTAGAGTCAATTGCACAGAGTTTTTCACATCACACAAATGACCCTGCCCCATAAACAAGTTGAACATTATATCAGCACACCCCTACACCCAGTACAGAATCACCCTGATGTCACGTGACTTCCAGGGAACTCCGGGAATTCCATTGTTTGCGGTGAAATAAAAATGAAGTACCGAAATTTGTATAATTGTCTATTTCAAACATGATGAAGATTTTAGGTAGTAAGATTTCCTTCATATAAATTATCATTTACCAGCATTTCTATTTCTCAGATTGTGGTGAAAAAATGGTTTGTTGTACTCTGTTAATTTTAGTCGAATTGGTCTCTCATTACCTGCTTTCAGTTGAAATCTTCTAATTTGGTTTTTTCATATTGTGCATTTGTCTTTCTTCTTCTGTTCTTTCAAAAATAAGTTTATTTTGTATTGGACAATCTTAAATTTGTTCCACATATTCAGCTACCTGTTTCTGAATATTGTTCATGTCCATTAACAGTACCTTGCTGTTTATAATTTATTATCTTTAGTTGGTGTGTTTATTTTGATTATTTCCGCTAGGTCATCTATTCATTATTTAGTAATTTATTTTTTTTCTTTTGTTTAGTTCATTCTTTTGCAAAAATCTGTTCCCATCTTTTTTATGAGTTGTAATCTTATGTGTAGCTGTGCGAGATTCGACAGCGGATCGCGTCGCATTAGTTACTCACGGGGAATGTGAGCCGATCACTTAGAAAGCAATCGCGAACTACTGAGCGTAATCGTGCCAAGAACATCAACAACAGCTGAAAAATGCTGGCGTTGACTGCAACATCCTGCAAGGGATGTGCAACTTTTTTTTTTATCGTATGTGTATGCGAGAAGGTATCCTCTTGATTATTTACCATCTCCTGCATTATTGTGGAACCATATTGTTCCGGGTGTATTTTCTATGGTCTTTGGCGTCTCTCACTTTGAACTCAATCATAGTCCATACGCATGCTACTACTTCTAGTGCGCTGGACTAATTTGTGTGTGTAGATTAGCTTTTTCCTATCACCAGTATTCTTTCCCATCAGACAAACTCACTCCGACTTCTGTGGTACTTGTAATGTACGTCCCCAAGTTAAGGATGAGAAGTCAACATTATAGTCCAATTGACTGGTGTTGTGGGTTGAACCTACTACCTCAGCATCAGCGCACTGGAAGTTTAAGAGTGAGTGCTTTTATCCATTAGATCATGCTGTCTCCTCAATGACGTGATCCTGTAATAACGCCACATCTGTGATAACTTCATTATTTCTCGTCTACAGATAAAGGAATTCAGCCATCCTCTGCGTGTTTTGGGCCATGTATTCACTCCAGCTGGATAGATAATGGCAGCAATGAGAGGATAATGGAACCAGCTGTAACTCAATGTCCAATGTTTGAAAACAATGACAATTAGAAAGATTCTGTGAGCCAGACGTAATACTTTTTGTCTATAAACATAATCAGTTAAATTCTACATAGAGAAACAGAGATATTCTGTGTAAAAGACGTCAACAGAGAGAATATGTCTGCAGAAGTCAATAGAGAGAGTATGTCGACTGGAGCCAACAGAGAGAATATGTCTGCAGAAGTCAACAGAGAGAATATGTCTGCAGAAGTCAATAGAGAGAGTATGTCTACTGGAGCCAACAGAGAGAATATGTCTGCAGAAGTCAATAGAGAGAGTATGTCGACTGGAGCCAACAGAGAGAATATGTCTGCAGAAGTCAACAGAGAGAGTATGTCTGCAGAAGTCAATAGAGAGAGTATGTCTACTGGAGCCAACAGAGAGAATGTGTCTAAGCAGTCGAGGAGACATATTCTGTTGAAAGAGAATGGCAGAGAAAATCCATCAAGTGAATCGAACAGTAAGAATCCCGAGATTGATCAGACTGATCTATGTAGCAGACCTAATACTCTGTCTAACGTGATGACCAGGATGAATGATGTGTTTCCCCAGAAGAAACGTGCATCAAGTTCAATAGTTGGCAGCCCATTCCTGTTTGACATGACACAAAGTGTGGGTGTTCTATCTCGCAGAATGAAAAGGAAATATAATCTATCTAGTGTGAGAGGCAAGGAGAATGATCTGACAAACTGGACATGTGAGGGGTATTGTCCACCTAGTCAGTCTAGCGTGAAGAATGATCTGCCTGACTGGACATCCAGCAAGGATGATCTGCCTAGTGCACCGACCATGAAGAATGATCTTCTTGACAGGTCATATTACAGTAATGATGTGCCTAGACCATGGAGCACGAAGAATGATCTCCCTGGCTATTCAAGCAGGAGGGAGGATATGCCTAGTCTGTCAAGCACAAATAATTTGTCTAAAACAGTCAACAGAGAGATTATGTCTGCAGAAGTCAACAGAGAGATTATGTCTGCAGAAGTCAACAGAGAGATTATGTCTGCAGAAGTCAACAGAGAGATTATGTCTGCAGAAGTCAACAGAGAGAGTATGTCTACTGGAGCCAACAGAGAGAATGTGTCTAAGCAGTCGAGGAGACATATTCTGTTGAAAGAGAATGGCAGAGAAAATCCATCTAGTGAATCGAACAGTAAGAATCCCGAGATTGATCAGACTGATCTATGTAGCAGACCTAATACTCTGTCTAACGGGATGACCAGGATGAATGATGTGTTTCCCCAGAAGAAACGTGCATCAAGTTCAATAGTTGGCAAACCTTTAAGGTCTGAAGGTGTGGCTGCTCGTTCTCGCAGAATGAAAATAATGAAATATAATATGTCTAATGTGAGAGGCAAGGAGAAAGATCTGACAAACTGGACATGTGAGGGGTATTGTCCACCTGGTCAGCCTAGCTTGAAGAATGATCTGCCTGACTGGGCATATAGCAGTGATGATGTGCCTAGTCCACGGAGCATGAAGAATGATCTGCCTGACTGGGCATATAGCAGTGATTATGTGCCTAGTCCACGGAGCATGAAGAATGATCTGCATGGCTATACAAGCAGGAGGGAGGATATACCTAGTTCACCAAACATGAAGAATGACCTACTTGATCCAACCGGCATGGATAATGCTGTGCTTGTCTGTGACTGGGCATGTATGGAGGTTAGTGGGTCTAGTCAAATGGTCATGGATTTTGGACTTCTTGACTATGACTATGATAATCTGTCTAGTTCAAAGGTCATAGAGAAGTCTGTGCCTAGCTGGTTTGCCACGGAAAATTATCTGTCTAACAGTACAGTCAGTGATGCTTATTCGTCTGGAGAAATTATTTTTCCATCTGATAGGACAGGCTTTAGGAATTATTTAGTTAATAGAAAAGCCAGAGGGACCATCAGTCCCGATGGAAACACATGGAAACTCAGTTACTGAAGACAGGTATTGAGGTATCTGCATTGGCAACAGAGAATGAAACCCCATGTCAAAAAACTGACAGTGAGACCAAGTGTCTGAATTCAACCATTGAATGCTCAACTAATGCTGTACAACCAGGTAGGTTTCTACAGCAAAGTATATATTTGTAATGTTTGATTAATGAATTTGTAGAGAATGCAGGGAATATTGCAATCCTCATGCTAGAATGGATTACGGGTTTTTCGTTTTACTGAAAATATCTTGGTTTTTTTTAAAATTTAATCATAGCACTACCCCAAGAACAAAGCATTCTAGATAGGATGTCTCACACTGGGATGATATCTTTCGCTTAAAGAGTTAGGCTTAATGAGCCATGTCAAACCTGCCCCACAACTTCAGTTTCCATTTCTTAGTGTTATGCATCTCAGGCTTTTTACGTAATCAACACACTTTAGTTACAAAATTGAAACAGAACTCACTGTTAGCAATGCAGCAGTTAATATAGGTCTTAGGTAAACTGTACTTTACAGGGCGGTATTTTTACTATAAACAAGAAACTAACATAAACTTAAACTATACCAGATAACGTGGTCCACGCAAATCAGCTACTCCCTAAATCAGTGATTCCCAACCTGTTCCCAGCAGCACAATCTGGGAGCCAAAGCTGCCAATCAGGGGGTGCCATCATTGGGCGTGGACATTTTTCCTATTCATCAGTAAATTAAAATACACTTTACATCTGTTGTGTTCTTGTTTATAGTAAACATGTTCACAGGGCACATACCATATATTTCTCACAGAAATGTTGTGTACATTTATCACATATTTTCCAGTTGACTAACCAGGACCTTGCCGCCTTGAAATACAATAGTTTGTAAATTTGAGTTATACCTCTCCAGAGCACAAAGCCTGGGCTGTATTTAGAGACCATGTGTTGCCCATGCTAAATGATCCCTCTGTCTGCCTGTCTAGTTTACTCCAGAGGAACGGTAACACAATACATCTGGAACAAACCAAGCTGCCGGATAAGCAAAGCAATGCTCTATCAGCCAAGTTGCAGTTATTTGTTGATGTGAGGTTTATTTATTAAGGGTAACATCTGTTAGAATGTAACACCCACTTAAGAGGAATTTAATTATCTGAGGAATATTATCAGGGTATGCCCAAAGGGGATGGGTTCCTATCCTCTATCAGATTACCTTCTAGAAGCTAATTTTATGGCTCGTTCCCCCACGTGAAGATACTAAGGATGTGTTTGTATCTACACGAATTAGTATAAAATATAGATAAAAGTTTATGCTTCTTGGGAAGGTGTGGAGACCACGGACTGTTGCCACTATCCAAAAATTGGATGCCATTTTCTATCACTGGGGAAAAGGTGCTAGTGTGCAGGTGTCCGCACCATAATATTTATGTTTACACACAATCTGTAAGAATCAATCAACAAATGGTCTGGTAACATAAGTGTAATAAATCTAAAGTATGCCAACCAAATATATTATTCACATTGGACACATCTCTTAAAAAAACATTGTCAGGTTTACAAGGAATACCAACTGATGTGAATACATAATTGTGGAAAAACAAACATTTGAATCATCCAAAATACATTAAAGTATATTAATGCTCCATCAAGTAAATATCATTTTACAAAAGGATATGTATATCTCCAGTGCAGCTAATATCTGCCGGTAGGTACTTCAGTGTGTATAGGGTTCTAATTCTTCCTTGGAACCAGTCTGCTGTCATAGGGTCATCTCCAATGTGAGTGAGGGATGGTACAGGTCTTCGGTTAGGATCTAACATCAGGGATTCTCATGGGGTTCATGGGTTACATGGGTTAGATCTTTGAAGGATGGGGGTGGTGGATGATGCAAGGAAATGGGTTGTACTAATATTTGGGCTGGCAAAAGGTGGACATGACATACAAATGTACTGCCCTCAGCAACCAAGTCAGCATCTTCAAAACCGTAGGCTTCCAGTTACACCGCCCATCTGACGGTCCAAACAAAATACCTTCATAAGCAATTTGCTAAAATATATCAGTAAAGCATAAAACATGTCAAGAAACAATCAAGAAAAAAAAAAGAAGAGAATAAGAAAATAAGAGGGGGAAGAATGTGTCCACTCAATGGTGAGATCACCTCCCTCTTAGCTTTATAGATGGCATTCAATCCATCATCTCATTCTGTAAGGTCCTGTTGGGATCAACTCTTGGTGCAACCAGGACAAATAGAAAAATAATAGTCTTAACTTTAAGACCAGGGAGTCTGGTTGTGACCAGGTTATCCGGTTGTTTCAAACAAAGTAAGTTGATTCAAAGGCATCAAGGATGTAACAGACTTCTTGGGATGAAGATAGGTTGTGGTAGAGGCATGATGTGATTGAGATGAAGTATATTGTGATGAAGGTGGGTTGATGTAAATGCATGTTATGATAGATGCATGTGACGGAGGCATGTGGTGACATTTTCTAGTAAGTCAGAGATAGGTTGAGACTGTTGCTTGATAAGATAGGATGTGTTGAGATGGATGTACGTTGAGTTAATGGTCAACCTTTTAAAATCATCATCATCACTGTCATCATCAGGTGCCTGTAAGTAAGCTCATATTTCCTTTCTCTGGGTTCAGCTTAGATCTCAAATGCCTATCATCATCATCATCATCATCATGTGAATGTATGTAAGCGTATCTTTCCTTCCTCTGGGTTAGGTTAAGATCTCAAATGCCTATCATCATCATCATGTATTGAGAGTTAATTATCCACCATATAATCTCATCATCATCATCATGTATTGATATAACTGCCTTTTTATATCAGAAGGGAAGTTTATAGCTTTTCCTCCCACAACAAAGTAATCTTCTTTAACCATCAGCCATTTTACAACAATCACAAATAAGAATATATTTATCTCCTGAGTTTATGTAAGTGCCTTTATAAGAGTTATGTATTTAGCATAAGCACTGATTTAAACAAAACAGGTATGGTCATTACCCGCGGTCTCTTCTAAGCAGGGGGCTGGAGGACGACATTGTTAAACCACCCAAGATTGCAGGTTATCTCGTGCACAAAGATAGACATGGGCTGCTTTATAATCATATTTCAGAACATAAATGGCCTGCCCTTGACCGTAAGAACTACCTAATCATCATGTGAATGTAAGATTATTGGTGGGTGCAACGTCCGGCTAACATTTGGGTATATGGTGCAACTCTTCTTAATGAGCATTTATTCATGGAACAAAACATGACAATTTCCCAAACCATATTCAGGGGGGGGGGGGGGGAGTTCCCTTGAAGCAAGATGGCGGGACATTTCTTCGTCCCGTAAAATGGAACTTGTTTTTTTTTCCGAAATGTGTATGGATTAAGTGTGTTTTCGTGGTGAAATGGAGTTCAGACCGTGCAACGGAGTTCGTGCACGCGCGCCCGGACTTCCTTCGGCGTATCAACGGCGCCCGGTGGCGATAGTTAAGCCTAACATGACGACCAGACGACCAGCAAGGACACAACGTGGTAAGAGGGCGGGCGCGCGCAGAAGGCGTTTAAAATGTGACAGATTGGGTATCGGAAACGTTCGAGTACTGTACTGGAACTGTGCATAATTTAGTCAACGCCGACCCATTCTTGAAAAACTACTCTACGGAAACGATATTGTAGTCATACAAGAAACACAGCTCGGCGACGGAACAGTCAATGTCGCGGGATTTCAGGGATTCTTTAACAGGCGGCACCTCGGACAGGCCATTCTGGTCCGCGACAACATATTAGTGTCTGAGATCGATATGTCTTCCTGGAACAGTGATGCCCTGCAAGTGCAGGCATTAAGAATAATGACACCAGTGCAGCTTGTAATCGTGAACGTTTATGAGCGAAATGGGAAGGTCGACGTGCGACAATGGCAGAGTTTGTTCGATATGGATGAAAGGCAAATCATCTATTGTGGGGACTTCAATGCCAGAGGCAGTCAATGGGGGAATTGCATCACCAATAGACAGGGAGAAGATCTGGAGGGCGCCATGGCATCTGCTGCCCTAATCTGTCTGAATGATGGGAAGGTCACTAGAATAGCCACTCGACCAGGTGACTCTGACAGCGTCATTGACTTGGCTCTGGTGTCGCCCACCATCGCACCAAGGTGCCGGTGGGGCACACTGGGATACCACGATAGTGACCACTACCCTTGTGTCATCCTGATCAAGAAAGACGGGGCCATGAGTCAAAGAAACAAGACAAATGCCTTCCCGTACGACAACACTGGTCAAGACGCCATAAGCAAGATCAGAAGAAGAAAACTAACTTCTTCCCGCAGGAGACAAGAAAGATGGTTGCAGCCACCATGGTGGAATGGAGAGGTCGAGAAGGCATGGCTGGGAAAGAGGCAGGCTGTCAAAGACTGGCAAAAGGCCAGAAAGGCTAACATGCCACAGGTTGAGTTGGCGAACCTGAAGACTGAGGTCGATAGGACGACGACTTTATTCAAATCCTGCGCCAAACAGGCCAAGGCCGAGAAATGGGACGTGTTCTGCAGGAAGGTGTGCTCCGAGCCATCTCTTACGACATTCTGGCGCCTCCACAAGAGCATTAACGGTGATGCATAACGTAGGGGTATTCCAGACTTTCAAGGCACAGACCTCGCATGGAAAAAGTCGGATGCGGATAAAGGTAAGGCCCTTCTTGCACGCTACATAGAACAGACTGACCAGAAAGACGAGCCCGCCAGACAGAGGACCACAACGACACTCTCTCAGTTGTGCGAGGGGGTCGAGACAGACGAAGAATGGACAATCACAGCTGAGATATTGCGTGCGATGCTCAAGAAATCACCTAACACCGCCCCAGGCCCAGACGGCATCCGATATGGTGACCTACTGGTGATATCAGATGATGACATGGAAGAACTGGCCAGAGAATTCAACACCAGTATCCAGAGGGGTCAGGTCAAAGAAGAATGGCTACACAGCTACTTGCTGCCGCTGCCAAAACCGAACAAAGACCATTCCAAGATAAGCGGCTACAGAATCATTACGATGCTGAATACTGTTGGCAAGCTACTGGAGAAAATTGTAGCACACAGACTTGCTTGGGACTTGGAACAGCTCGGCTGCTTCCCGCCCACACTTGGAGGATACAGACGCAACAAAGAGTCATGGCTGAATGCCGCGGTCTTTGCTCAAGATGTTTACGAAGGATTTCAGGTCAGAGAAGAGACATGTGCGGCCGCCATAGACTTAGAGGACGCATATAACAGAGTATCTTTCGAGCACTTGATGCAAACCCTCCTCAGACTGAAAGTGCTCCCTCCCCTTGTACGATGGATAGCTGCAGTTCTGCTCCAAAGGAAGGTGGTGCTAAGATGCGGGAGTTGGTCTTCTGAGCCGATAACGATATGTCCAGGATTGCCGCAGGGTTCACCACTGTCACCAGTACTATTCAACGTGTATACGGTGCCGATCACTGAACAACAGTTGGACGGGAGGGGTAGGACTCTGTCATTCGTTGACGACATCCTCGTGTATCGACAGGGTCGAGATAGACAGGCGGTTGCCAATGATATGCAGGGCGAACTAGATCGAATTTCCTCATGGCGTGCTGATGCCGATGCCCTTGTCAACCCTGCAAAGGCAACGGTTACATGGTTCTCACTAAACAACCATATTGTGAAAACAGACCTACCGGCAGTAAGAATGGATGGGAGCATTTTGAGTAGAACCCAGTCAATGACATATCTTGGTGTGAGGCTTGATCGTAGCCTGTCCTTCAGAGATCATGTCGATTATGTCATAATGAAGGCTCGAAAAGGTTTGTCAGCAATGAGAGTCATGGCGACTGCCAATATCGAGCAAAGACTGCTATTACTTCTGTTCCAAGGACTTGTGCTTTCACGCATCGAGTATGCCCTGGCCATCCTCACTGTCAGCCCTACACAGATTGGAAGACTTGAAAAGGTACAAAACGAAGCCATGCGCATCATTTTGGGCTGCACGAGAGACACCAGCTGTGTAGCAATGAGATACCTCCTTGACTTCCCGACAATGGAACACAGGATCAAGATCTGGAGAGCTCGTGCATACTTAATAATAAGTGCAGATGAGCAACACCCTCTGCATGACGCTATATTCAGAGAAAAGGGTGACAGGCTAAAGAGGGGCAAATCATGGATGGGTCGGGCGGAAGATGTCGTCAGACAGGTCTGCAGTCTTACCAGTATCAACCCCGGCAAGGAATGGGTGCCGGTGCCTCCAGCTTTTAAGTGCACTTTCTCCTGCATTATCACACTCGACAGACGGTGGAGAGAGCAGAACCCTGCCGCTGTCAATGCAGAGGTTAACGCGCTGATCTATGAACACTCAGATAGCCCCGAAGTGCTCATCTATACAGATGGATCTGTTGTAAAGCAGCAGAGAAGTGCGTGGGCATTTACAGCCCGTTCAGCGGGCCGAACCGTTCAAGAATCCAGTGGTGCCCACTCTATGACCACGAGCAGCATGACTATGGAGGTGATGGCAGTTACACAGGCTTTCATATGGCTGGAATCACAGCATTATACCAACGTGTGTGTACTTAGTGATTCAATGAGCATGATTCAGAAGGTCGAAGCTGGATCTGTACGTAGACAGTGGACTGAATCGCTGCGGAAGTCTTTTGTCACCTTCATCTTCGTCCCGGGACATGCGGGAGTCGAGGGAACTGAACGAGCTGACAAACTGGCTGGCTCTGCACCCCCTGTAGATGGCCAGCCCATGGATCGTGCCGATGTTATTAACGTCCTTAAAGATATGGCGAGAACAGAGGACTTTGACGTCAGTGATTCCACATCGCTGTCCAGGATGAAAGACCTGGGAGTAAGAATCGGCACAGCCAGACGCGAGAGGTACGTCGGGAAAACAAAGCGCCTCGTCAACCAACACAGAACTGGCACTATTAGCCACCGGACGCTGATGCATATGCTGGGGGGGGGGGAGGATCTGAGCACCTATGGACATGTCCGGAGAGCAATGA
Source organism: Cepaea hortensis (assembly GCA_963921405.1). Taxonomy (NCBI): domain Eukaryota; kingdom Metazoa; phylum Mollusca; class Gastropoda; order Stylommatophora; family Helicidae; genus Cepaea; species Cepaea hortensis. Next base: position 76,353 of record CAWUFQ010000525.1, on the reverse strand, counting down.
AGATACCCCTACTGATAACTGATAACTGATTCAGGGGGGGGGGGGGGGATGTGAATAAAAGAATCACAAGATATATACATCCCTACAGTCAGTGTACGTGGTTTTAAAGAGATAGACTCTTAAACTACATTTCCTCTGTAAAAGCATCAATGTCTAGCAAGTACATTTGAAAAGTACATTATTCATATATTGAGAAAAGTAGTTATATACATATTGTAACAGAATATACGGGAATATTCTTCATTGGCATATTGTAATAAAATATAAAGAAATCTTCTTTAGTCGCTTGTGGTAACAGAATATAAAGAAATATTCTTTAGTAGCACATGGTAACAAAATATAAAGAAATATTCTTTAGCCGCATATGTAAAAGAAAGTAATGGCAAACTACTGAGCGTAATCTTGCCAAGAAATCAACAGACAGCTGAAAGATGCTGCTGTTGAAAGCGATGTCCTGTAAAAAAAAAAAAATTGATATGCGAATAAAAATAAAAAATTTTAAGTATATTGCAACAGAATGTAAGAAACTCTTTAGTAGTATATTGCAAACGAATGTCTAGCTGAAGGTTCTAACTAGCAAGTGCAGTGAACATAAAACATGGCGCTTGAACTTCAAGGATTGATTCACCATACAATGAAAGCTGGGCCTGCCCGACGAAAGTAGAACACTGCTTTGCTTTGATTCAACGCACCATGCTGGTGAAGGTTAAGCTAGAACTAACAATCATTTCCCCCCCCCCCCCGCATTTGTGCCTAGAGAGGGTCTGGCTGGCTCTGGCCCGGCTGTAGCCAATCACTATCGTTGGTTTGAATCACCTGCATAATGTTTATTATTTCTGTATCGGCTGCTGAGCGATGTGGGTGTATGGCGTACGGAACTGCTCAGTTATCTGAAGTCGAAGACCGTGAGGTGGCTGGAAATATCTCACAGTTGAACATATTTAAACATTGCATTCGTAAAACGCCTTTCCAAATATGTTCTGATTACAAGTCCAAGTTAATTCATTACAATACATTATTTGTTCAGGCACAAACACAGACTCTAGCCATGGCAAAAGAGGAACATAAGATACATCATATGTTGTTGGCACAATTGCTACTGCTGCTGCTACTACTACTACTACTACTACTACTACTACTACTACTACTACTACTACTACTACTACTACTACTACTACTACTACTGTTTCTATTATAATACTATTGCTGATATTACTACAACTAATACTGCTACTTCTTCATCTTCTTCTTCTGCTACTACTACTATTACTGCTGTTGCTACGAGGATAATAAGATCTCCAGCTCAAACAGGGTTAAGCTAAACAGTGTACTAGCGCCATAATATTTTACCAGTTACCCCATATATAAGTCAAGGACATAATGTTATGAGGTAGCGATACGTCCAACAGATTGAGAATCACTACCTGGGTTGAGAATGTGACACAATGGTGGTTTCTCCATTTTTTCTCTTTTTGCATTTTGCATATATTTATCTTTTTTTGCTTCTTCTTCTACTACAAGTATTTCTTGCTCTTCTTCTACCTGTTCATGTTCTTCATCTTTCTCTACTACTACTACTACTACTACTACTACTACTACTACTACTACTACTACTACTACTACTACTACTACTACTACTACTACTACTACTACTACTACTACTACTACAGCTGCTGCTACTACTACTACTACTACTACTACTACTAACACTACTACTAACACTACTACTACTACTATTGCTACTACTGCTGCTACTTTTACTACTACTACTATTACTTTACTACTACTACTACTACTTTAATACTACTATTACTACTATTACTTTAATAATACTACTACTGCTATTACATTTTACTATTGTCACTTATTACTTCTACTACTACTGTTTTAATACTACTACTAACATTACTTTTGTAGTCGAGGGAAAAGACAAAGGGAGACAATCATAAAGACTGATGCTTCCTTCACTACAGTGCTAAGAGGTAAAGAGTAGTTCTGACTTCGTTACGGCCAAAGAAGAAAAATAGTGAAAAGAGAGAGAACCTCACACCGCCTCAACCGACAAAAAAAGATGATAGTAATTAGATAAGAAGATGTACGAGATCTCAGGCAGGGGCCTCAACTCTGGACAATAACTGTCATATTTGAGGTCCAGACAATGAATTAATGTGCTAGATTGTGGTAGAAATAGTGGTTGTAAAAACTAACAGAGACTAAACAAACAAATCAAAAACAGTACAAAAATAGCTCTTTATTTATCAACTGCTACAAATTTTGGTGACAATTTGTGTTCGAACACATTGAATAAAGCACTCAATAAGGGATGTTCAATTACAGATACAACAGACAACTGCATATATCAAACATCAACCAAGGGTGGCCCCTATTCAGTCACCAGAACTTAAGACAACAGGGTACACCAAGTACCACAACACAGGTGCTCCAAGCAATAGCTGGTTAGACTGACACAATAAAGAACCTTGACACAAGCAACACTGCACAGACAATAAGGCACTACAAAAACATAGGTTACACAACATAAATCCCAAGACACGACATAAACAAAGAGTTGTGACACAATTTACTATCCCACCAAGAACCCAGGCCTGCTGACACTAACTAGTCAGCCGCTCCTGTAACAACGGAAAACACAATATATGATTATCATTGTAAAGAAATAAAATTAAACACATGAAGCAATGAGCACATACAATATAACATGAATTAACCCATAGGTCATAAATGTCCCTCCATCTAATTATCTATTTTGTTATTCTGAGGTAACCCTTGATGTCTGTCATGATCATTCTTTGCTACCTCCTTCTTTAAGTTGACTACATCTCTAATTGTTAAATACAACAGTCAATGTTGCATCATCAGATCACCCACTTTATTGTCTTCTCCAGTTGTACCACTGCTGTCATGAGATTACACTTGATATTGCTAGGATGGAACACCTTCTAATGCTACAACCTCAGCCTGCTCCACCTCCCCATACAGCCCAGCATTCACTTACAGAATGTCTTCAGTTCAGGGAGGTCATTACCTACAGGACTCTGGTCCAACACAACTTCTCATCCCCAACAGCACAGGCTGACAATACCCCCCATAAATGCCAATGTTACACAGCAACACTAATCAACTTGTCAAAATCAACACCGAACACAACTCAGCTACACCGGTGTACAACGACTCTAACAGGACAACACCATTTGAACATGTACATAGAGGACATAAATACAGTCCAATGCACCAACAGCAACCCAGCAGACATAGGGTATGCAATTCAATATGGCATCACAAGGACACACACCTTTGTACTGATGACAGCTAGACAACATCAATATACCAGAGGTACAGTTCTACACATGACACCAGCAACAATCAGGACACAGGCTATAACATAAGTCACCGACAACAACCCAGACATATAACATACATCGCGACATAAAACCATCACAATCATCAAATGATCACTCTCACCATAGCCATAATCATCCCAATCATCCTAGCTGACACTACATGATCAGCCTCAACATAGTCACCACAATCATAATCCCCATCATCACTCTCACCATAGCCATCATCATCCCAATCATCCTAGCTGACATCACTACATGATCAGCCTCAACATAGTCATCACCACAATCCTAATCACCATCACAATCATCAAATGGTCACTCTCACCATAGCCATCACTACAATCATAATACCCAATGCACCACCTTTCCGCCATCTTCTGTCATTTAAATACCTAAACTTATGATGGATGCCATATGATATAGGACACACTGCTCCTGCAATGTCCATGTTTTGATAAAGGATATCAACAACAATATGACATCACACACATTACCGCATGATATTATAAATTAATAACCAACAGGTAAAACATGTTTAACTATGAAAAACAAAGGAAACAGGAATAACCATATTTGTAGAATGTGCAAATGCAACACTTGCACATGGGTGAATCACAACATTCACAGAAAGATAAAGATAAACATGTATTACACAGGAACTCAATTGAGGAACTCTCTGATACCCTTAAGACAGTTCATAAAATAAATACACCATAGTATCAAGTAAGAGTGCATCATCCATATGAGACAGGATCAAAGCATAACCATGTTCATGGGCAGAAACAGAACATCAGCACTAATATAACAACCAGTATACTATATATATTATGTCATAACCATGTTCATGGGCGGAAACAAAATATCAGCACTAGTATAACAACCAGTGTACTATATATATTATGTTATTATTATTACACACTAATGCCAACTACACCAGTGTACTTTTATCTGAGAGTGGACAGCAAATGTGCAGTTATGCCCTCTATTTCCCATCATTCTTCCTACGATACACCGGTTATAAATTTTCTTCTCTTACGCTTCGTGTCGCATAGCAAGTGCATATATCTTTGCGAAAGGTGGTACGTAGCAATAAATCACACCCTTCCCCTGGTACAACAAACACCCTGTTTTACTACACATAAAACTCCCAGTTTGATACACTAGCACAAACACTACTGCATTCTGGTAGCAGATGTGACACCAGACTTCAATGCTAAATGAGAAACCCCTTTACCAATATCAGTTCCAGATGCACCTGCCTGTTCTCCCTCAGTAAAGCCACACTTCATTCGCAGTTACGATTACACAATGATTGCTGATACGCACCCCGCGTATTAAGATGCATTATTTCCTATGCCTAGTGGCTATCAATCTGCATAGCATCCCTACAATTCAATACATTTCCTTCACTTCCATTTATTACCTACATGTTCTCACTACATATATTAACCATTGACCCATCATTGCCACATATGACATGTAAGTACTCTCCCCTGCTTTACACATGTTATAAATATTACACATATATTATGGTTATTTTCCCCTACTCATAAGCATTCAATTTTATGCATGGCTCCAGTCTCTTCATCAACTATAATTTATGACCTCATACATCTCAATTTACACCTCATACATATATCTTGGTGAATCTCCCACTTTTTTGCTAGCTTGGGACATTTACAAAGGGACAGCACAAAATCAATCACTACCTATTTGGCCAGTAGCACAATGTCCTAGGATAATCATGTAAAATACATTCTCAACAAAATAATCTTGTGCCATCATGGCTGGCATAACATGACTTCAATCTTTACCATATTTAACCACCACTAATGACCTATCTTCGTATTTCACATCACCATGCTTGATTGCTTACATCTCTATGTACTAGCCTGTTAAATGTTATTTTCCTAAAGCTTCAGGGACACTAAATCCTTCTGTAGAACAGCTCATTTCAATAGCACTTATTCATATTATCTATTTATATTTCTTTGTTCCTACCATCTCGCCTAACAGCTTTGTTCACACATATCAGTTTTCCCATGCCTGTCTCACCATGCAAACACTTTTGAGCCTTTAACGTGGGGCATGCTTCGCTTTAAAATATTAGTTATATTAATTACTTATTTTTAACTTAATCAGTTAAAACTTACAGTCTTGCCACAACATTAGTTGACACAGATCAACTCAGGGAATTGTTCCCACACCTGACAACAACAGAACAGCACTGAACTGAAGGCCATGCTGCCCGCGTCTCTCATCAGCACAAAGGACTGCTAAAACAAAACTGGCTTCCGATTCCTTTGTTAAGCCGAGTTCCGGTGGTGGCCAGGACAAATACGGCTTTGATAGACCAAACTAAGGTGCATCGGTTTGTTGTAGACACCAAGGTGCATCGGTTTGGCGCTATCACATTATCCAACCCCCTACTTTTTTGACGTCCCGTCAAAAGGAATGGACTATCGTATCCCCTTACCCCAACTATCTCTTTACAAGTTAACATCTACACATAAACCATCATCAAAATTACAAAGGCATAACAAATCTATGTCACATGTTACCACATCCAAAAACATAATCATCAATCAGTCAAGAAACCGATGACAGTTATACGTAATCAGCCATCAAAATGACAAATGCAAAATAGATTTTGTTAACTGTCACATCAGACTTCTATGCCCTAACAATTCCCTGGTCATAGAGCACAACCATCATCAAAAAAAAAACTTCTGCCACCTTTGGAGACCTTGCCCCCAAAACCTAAACTGCTGGTTATATCCCTGAAGAGTACCACTTAACAAAATAGTCTTTTTCTATTCATACATCACTTACAATGTGAAACAGTGTAGATTACATCACCAAGCATCAGTCAGTTCCAAATACCAATAATCTCAACACAAAAGTCTAAACCATACTAACTCAGTTGTTGGTACTAATGACTAAAATAATATCAGTGAGGAAAAATAGCTCTTCTACTATAAGAGCACCAATCATAACAAAATGAATACAACCCTCACTTCTTACATAAAAATAATTAAACAAACATAAACATTAAACCAGTAACCTTTATATTGGTTACTATTTCCCTTAACTCTGGAAATTCAACACAAAATGTATTTAAAAATAATACCATTTGTCTCTTCTAATCAATTATAAGCTTCCTGCAGCTAATGGAGTACCCGAGTGTTTTGTGCTTCTAACACTCTGTACCCTTACACTAAAAAGGAACATTTCATCCTGTGTCACCTATAACCTGGATATATACACAAAGGAACACCCCATACAGGGTCAACAAAACATTGTTATCTCAATAATATCCCACCTCATGAATTCACCCTGGAAGTTACTCTCTTACTGGACATGATGGTAATGACAACACCACATGAACACTCTAAAAGAAAAACATGTCATCACATGACACCATCTACCTGCAATCATAATATATAACAACAGCAAAACATAACTGCTAATTAACTAACTACACTTAGGCTGTCAATCCAAAAGACTGGAATTCCTAAACAGATGAAGACAGTCTCTATCTTTCACAACCATGTCTAACGGGCAAAAGTTCTTGCTGGTGGTCTTTCACAATCCCCTTTTGCACAAAGTCACGAGTTGACATATCGGTATGCAGAGAATTTTGGCCCACACCCGTCCCAATACACGGTCCACCTGTCACATTTCTAACACCTAACTGGTCGGCCACACTGACACCAGGAGACATCCATCGTCCCCTCTTCCTCCGCCTCTTCCTGCGAAAGAAATTTCTCTGGTTGCCACGCATAACCATCTGGCTATCAGAAGATGACACTGCACCCACCTGGACTGCTGGGGCTGATCCTTTAGAAGGATCAACTTGGGGCGGACTCTGTTGTCGCTTAAGGCCCTGCTGGTCTTGGTGGCTTACGCTTGCAAACACGCTACAATTCACTCTAGAGGGGTTCTGAAAAACACTAACCCCTCTCTTCGGACACTTGTTCTGGAGGTGGGTGCGGCTTCTACAAACATTGCACCTCTTGCGTCGTACCTTGGGCTGCATCAACGAATCAGCTAAGGCTCTCATCCGACCTAGCTCAGCTTGAAGCTCCCCCACCACCACATCATCATGCTGGACCCCTTGACACTCACCACTGGCATTAGGCCACCTCTCTGAGCTGTAATCTTGAGGTTCAACATATTGGTATGCACAGACTTCTGGAGCTAATGACACACCAGCCCATCGCATGGTCAAGTCTCTAACACAAAGGAAAGTCACTGACGGGTCATGCGATATCCTCTCCTCTGCCATTCTCCTGCTGAGAACATTATGTAGTTTTGCAACAAACCAGTCTCTTAGGATCACTGGATCCCAAGCAACCATGTCCCTCTTTCTCTGTGCTTCCAGAACCAAACGAAAAGCTTTGTGGACCCGGTGAGAGAAATCCCTGATGGATTCCCCAGCTTCTTGTTTGGTCTTGAAAAAAACTGCAGCCAACTCCACCATGCTGCGCTGCTCTCCATACACCTGCTGAATGGTCTGCAGCATCCCCTCAGGGTCATTACAAGCTGACCTAAGTTCAAGTTCCGCCCACACACTGGGAGCAACACTTTCACAAATAATGTCCACTTTATCTTCATCGCACACCGCACCAGCCCTCCAGGCAGATTTCACCTTCCTCACATACTTCTCAACAGTTGGCCCACCTTTCTGGCCAAAACAAGGAACTTCTATCTTCACAGGTGCAACTATGTACCTGACTTCACCAGTGGGCCCTGTGACGTCAGGGGCACCAACTGGGAGGGGAACTACGGTCCCTAACGTTGAAGACAGAGCCATCTTTGCTCTGGGTAATATACAGTGGAGGTGTACTAGGAGACAATATACCTGAGCCCACTCACCATACAGGGGACTCCTCTCTCATGCAGCAATGCCCGGGGGATCTCAGCAGCAAATCTGGGTTCTAATGTCACAACTCAAAGACAATGGACACCACAAACATAAACACTGACCTATCACACAAAACAATCACTAGATACTAAGACACTTCTAACAGAAAAATTCAAAGGCTGCCACTATATCTCGTCGGGGTCGCCATTTTGTAGTCGAGGGAAAAGAGAAAGGGAGACAATCATAAAGAGACAAAACTGGCTTCCGATTCCTTTGTTAAGCCGAGTTCCGGTGGTGGCCAGGACAAATACGGCTTTGATAGACCAAACTAAGGTGCATCGGTTTGTTGTAGACACCAAGGTGCATCGGTTTGGCGCTATCACACTTTAATACTGCTACTACTATTACTTTAATAATACCATTATTACTTTAATACTGCTACTATTACTTTACTACTACTGCTACTATTACTTTAATACTGCTACTACTAGTACCTTAATACTGCTACTATTACTGCAATACTACTACTACTATTACTTTAATACTGCAACTACTATTACTTTAATACTGCAACTACTATTACTTTAATACTGCTACTATTACTTTAATACTACTGCTACTATTACTTTAATACTGCTACTACTATTACCTTAATACTGCTACTATTACTGCAATACTACTACTACTATTACTTTAATACTGCTACTACTATTACTTTAATACTGCAACTACTATTACTTTAATACTGCTACTATTATTTTAACACTGCTACTACTATTACTTTAATACTGTTACTGTTACTTTAATACTAGTACTGTTACTTTACTACTGCTACTGTTACTTTAATAATGCTACTATTACTTTAATACTGCTACTATTACTTTAAAACGCCTACTACTATTACTTTAATACTGATACTACTATTACTTTATGATTACTACTATTATTTATGATGTCAGGTCTTAGTCAGATATGACTGAGCTACCGTATAACAGTAGACGGTAATACCAGCTTCCTGTTAGCGCCGAACTTTGGGCGGCGCTTACCAAACACGACACCCCACATTGTGCCAACGGCTTCGGGCGGAAGAGCGCAATTGGGAGGGTACAAGCCTTACCCTGGTGCAAGGAAATGCAAGCTAAAGACAAAATGTCATGGCAGGGCAAACCTGGCCCTAGGCCTTGGATGGCAGCTGGTCTAGGATCGAAGCTCCGACAGGCGGACAGTTAGAGCATTGCTTTGCTGATCCGGCAGCTTCTGCAGCTTGTCTTGTTCCAGATGTAGGGGTGTTACCTTTCCTCTGGGGTGAACTAGGCAGGCCGAGAGAGGGATCATGCTGCATGGGCAACACATGATCTCTATATTTTAGCCCAGGCTTTGTGCTATGGAGAGGCAATAACTCCATCCCTGGTCTTAACTGGTCTTGGAATCAAAGCGAGAGGCAACTATTACGGGTTATAAGTCCCTGTCAACTGGCGTAAACATGGGGCGCCACGCGTTGCCTCTGACGGTGGGAGACACCTACAGGTGTCACTGATCAGCTACCGCCCGCCTCAAGCTGGGCAGCCCCCGGCCAATTGGGTGCTGATCCGCCACAGCCTGCCTGCTTCAATGGGTGCTTGGGGCTAGGACAAAATCTGAATCGCAGTCTGTAAAACCAATGCACCAGGTACAAACAAAAATAAAAATAGAAACCTCAAGCTACGGCTTGCAGCCTGGAACGTGAGAACCATGTGTCCAGGATTTTCCACTGACTTGACCAATATTGACGATGTGAGAAAAACGGCTGTGATTGATGCCGAACTCAATCGTCTTAACATTGATATTGCTGGCCTGCAGGAGACTCGCCTCGCTGAGGAAGGGTCATTCGGGGAAAACAATTACACCTTTTTTGGAAGGGTAGAGGGCAGGCAGAAAAAAGGCAACACAGTGTGGGCTTTGCAGTGAAGAATTCGCTACTGGGAATGATTGAAATTCCAGCAGGAGGAAATGAAAGACTATTATCCCTGAGATTGGCAACCTCTTGTGGGTTTGCCATCATTATTACTGCATATGCACCGACACTCGATTCCTCTGATGATGTGAAGGATTCGTTCTATGAGGAGTTATACTCCGTGATCAAGGCAGTTCCAAAATCTGACTACATTTATATGCTCGGTGATTTCAATGCTCGTGTGGGCAAGGACTCGAGTTCATGGCCAGTGTGCCTTGGAAAATACAACATCGGTCGCATGAATGAAAATGGGCAAAGGCTGCTGGAGCATTGCACCAGTAATGACCTATGTATTACAAATTCCTTTTTTAAAACAAAAGAGATGCATAATGTCACATGGAAACATCCAAGATCCGGCCATTGGCACCAGCTGGACTTCATTATCACACGGAGACAACATCTGAACCATATATCATTGACTCGAAGCTACCACAGTGCTGACTGTGATACGGATCATTCTTTGGTTGTTGCAAGGGTTAGACTGAGACCAAAGAGAATCTACACAGCTAAACACAAATCTAGCCCCAGGGTTAATATTAACACTCATGATCCTGAAAAGTGCTTTCAGTTTCAACGGCAACTTGAAGACGCTTTCACTAATACACCAGAAAATTGTACAGTAAATGAAAAGTGGGGTCAAATTAAGGAAACTCTTTATAAAACTGCCATAGGGGTTTGCGGCACTGTGGATCATAAGAGGCAGGTCTAGTTTGCGGCAAACAGCGAGACTCTGCAGCCCTTGATTGATAAGAAGAAGAAAGCTCTCTTAAGAAACAAGGAAAGACCAACGCGTAACACTCTGAGTGAACTAAGGCAAGCTAGGAAGGATGTGCAAAAGGCTGCCAAGCATTGTGCAAATGATTATTGGATCAAGTTATGTGAGTCCATTCAAATCGCAAGTGATAAGGGAAACATAAGAAGCATGTATGAAGGAATAAAGAAAGCCTGTGGTCCAGTGATCAAAAGAAGTGCACCATTGAAAACCTTGACTGGAGAAGTCATCACTAATAAGAAACAGCAGATGGACAGATGGGTAGAGCACTATTTGGAGCTTTACTCAAGTGAGACCAAACTAGCGGATGATGCCCTCAACGCCATAGAGGCTCTACCAACTCTTGACCACCTGGACACACTTCCCACGATAACAGAAGTTAAGTGTGCTATAAATGAACTTGCATCTGGCAAGGCTCCAGGTAAGGATGGGATTCTAATAGAGGTTATAAGGAGTGGACAAGACACACTCACTCTACAGATCCACCAGCTAATAGAGCTATGCTGGCGAGAAGGACAAGTCCCACAGGATTTCAAAGATTCAAGCATCATAACACTGTACAAGAACAAGGGCGATCGGAGCGACTGCAACAACTATAGGGGTATCTCACTTCTGTGTATTGTTGGAAAAGTATTTGCCAGAATTGTTCTGCGCAGACTTCAAGTCCTAGGAGATCAAGTCTACCCCGAATCACAGTGTGGCTTTCGACAGAACAGGTCTACCATTGATATCTTCTTCTTCTTCGTTCATCCGGAATTTGTTTTCGGAGTGATTGCGTTGTGCCTGTTTACAGCAGAGCTGCGTTCTTGCGCCGTTAGGCCGACACATCCGACTTCCGGGATTTGTTGACCGGGTTAACCTTCCCGGGGTACCATTGATATCTTCTTCTTCTTCTTTCGTTCGCTTGAAATATGTCTATATCTGCAATGTCGTCTCTTGCATGAATTGAACTGTTTTTTTCAGTTCACACAGTGGTCCATAGAGTTTATCTTCCATTGTCGTCTCTCTAGGCCAGAAGGTTTGCCTAGATATGTTATATTTTGGGCAGTCTTGGAGTATGTGCTCTGCTGTCTGCGACGCCAATCCACATGTGCACATGGCTGTTTCACCAATCTTGAATTTTGTATACATGTGGTTGCGTAATCTATTGTGTCCTGTTCTGAGGCGCAGAATAATGACTTGTTCTGGTCTGTCCATAATACCATTGATATGATATTCATTCTCACTGCGACAAATGCCAGAAAAATGCCGTGAACAGAATCAACCACTGTTTATTGCCTTCATCGACCTCACAAAGGCATTTCATTTGGTCAGTCGTGAGGGTCTATTCAAGGCACTAAAGAAGATTGGCTGCCCACCAACTCTTCTGTCCATTGTGGAATCGTTCCACACAGGCATGAAGGGTATAATCAAGTTTGATGGTGCAACTTCTGAAGAATTTGAAATCAAGAATGGAGTTAAGCAAGGTTGTGTACTAGCTCCCACCCTCTTTGGAATATACTTTTCACTTCTACTGAAATATGCCTTTCGTGATCAGGATGGTGGTATATACATTCACTCACGCTCAGATGGCGGCCTTTACAATGCTCAAAGATTGAAAGGCAAGACCAAAATTAGGAGGGTACTGATCAGAGAGTTGCATTTTGCAGATGATGCTGCAGTTACGACCCACTCTGAGGAAGAATTGCAATGTCTACTATCTGCATTCTCCAATGCTTGTTCTGAATTTGGTTTAACAATTAGCAAAAAGAAGACACAGATTATGTCACAAGGTGCTCATGGGGTACCATCAATCTTTATTGACGACGACCAACTAGAGATGCTAGACCATTTTACATATCTAGGATCAGTGGTAAATCGCACAGTATCCCTAGATCAGGAAATCAACATCCGGATTGGTAAGGCAGCAACAACAATGAACAGGTTAACAAAAAGAGTCTGGAGAACAGGAAGCTTACTGCAAAAACAAAAGTCCTTGTCTATCAAGCCTGTGTCCTTAGTACTCTTCTTTATGGCAGTGAAACCTGGACAACTTACTCACACCAAGAGAAACATTTAAACAGCTTTCATATGCGATGTCTGCGAAGAATTCTTGGTATGAAGTGGCAAGACAAAATCACAAATACTGAAGTATTGGAAAGATCAGGTTGTGTGGCAGTTTATTCCATGCTCAGTCTTCGTAGACTTAGATGGATAGGACATCTTAGGAGGATGGATGATGGTAGAATACCAAAGGACATCTTTTTTGGTGAATTACAGATGGGTAAGAGATCTCAGGGTCGGCCTCTACTACGATACAAAGATGTGTGTAAGCGAGACATGATTGATACAGGCATTGATAATGCACACTAGGAGCAAGTCGCCGCTGAACGTGTTTCATGGAGGGCAAACATCAGAAATGGAATAAAGACAAAGGAGAAAATTATTGCAGATAAGTCACACACCAAGCGTTTGAGACGTAAAATGGTGCATGATGGTGGAAATGACCACGTGTTTGCATGCACCCACTGTGAACGGACATTTACAGCGCAAATTGGCCTTATCAGTCACATGCGCTACCGCCATAGGTAAAAGTTATTATGCCTTTTTAAAGCACAAACTATCGTCTGTCAAGACGGCAAGGTGCCAATGATATTACTTTAATACTACTACTTTTACTTTAATATTGCTATTACTATTACTTTAATACTACTACTATTACTTTAATACTGTTACTACTATTACTTTAATACAACTGTTATTACTTTAATTCTGCTGCTACTAAATACTTTAATACTACTACTATTACTTTAATACTGCTACTACTATTACTTTAATACTGCTACTACTATTACTTTAATACTACTACTATTACTTTAATACTACTACTACTATTACTTTAATACTACTACTATTACTTTAATATTATTACTACTACTACTACTACTACTACTACTACTACTACTACTACTACTACTACTACTACTACTACTACTACTACTACTACTTTAATACTACTACTACCTTAACTTTAATACTACTACTATTACTTTAAAACTACTACTACTTTAATACTACTACTACTATTACTTAAATTCTACTACTACTACTACAATTACCTTAATACTACTACCACTGAAAACTTCCGGTCCCCAACATGGCGGTTACGCATTGAACCGCTACGACCTCTGGAGTATTTATCTTTGTGGCTGCGGTTTGTATTTCGCATTTTCCTCATGTTGGACTGGTAGTATATAGTTCCGTCGCCCTGCTACTGAGTGAGTGCGTGGCGCGACTCTGTGAGCTGTGATATTCACGTGGAATGCTTCTACATGTCCGCTTTTGTTTGTACAGTGACCTGCATGTTCAGAACAATGGCTATTGGCTGATGCTGAATTGACTGATTTTGACTTTTCGGTTCACGAGTGCATTTTTCAGGATCCTCCTGGGAGTCGGCGCTGGAGATACGGAGTTCGTGCTTAATGCGAAGCTTTCGGTGGGTCGCCCTGCGGATAGAGACAGAGCTATGTGCGAAAACCCGTGTCAATGAGGTCTTTCTGGTGACTGCAGATTCCATCGATAATGAACTGTGATTTTCGTGGAGGACTTTTGTGTTGGCATTCTGGCAGTGGCATTATGTACAGTGTACCTGTGCGGGCTGTTAGATTGCGGAGACTCCTGTCTGGAGTGTGACAAGATCGCCTCGGGTATTGAGAGTTAACCAAGCACGAGGTGTCCCTAGACCTCCCGTGTATTCTGGCCCCAGGAGCTGGACAGGTAGATACACTGTTTACTCTGCTGTTGACCTCGGATTAGTTAATTATGTCTACAAGCCCCTCCAGATTCTAGACCCCCACTATCTACCTTCTCCCGTGGGACAATGAACACTGAGGCATCGTCCGAGACCACACTCAATAATTGTACAAAGCATAAGTCAACATAAACAAAGTTTATTCTACCCTCGAGAATATAGAACTGAATTGAACACCCTGATAGAATAATTCTATTTACAAATGTAGAGGATGGAGTAGAGACAGAATCAGAGATATTGCTAAAGTCATCACCAGGCTGAGAAGTAGATTGGATGCAGATGTTTCCTCCAGTCGGTCCTCCACTCACCCGGCTTCCTTCCAGTGAGATGACTGGAACCTTGGAGACCACTCCGTCCCCAAAGCTTGGATCGACAACAAGAGGAATTAACCACTTGGACCACAATCACTGGATGAACTGCAACTTATCACTTCCTAATGAGTCACTGTTAAAGGCACTAAACAGTTCTCAGTAGACAGCAGGGCTGGGAGACCCTCCTCCTTGAGGTGACCCCAGTTACAATCGACTTCAATAATTGTCTGTAGCCAATGACCACTCTAATGGTCCCCAAATAGTAGCACGTACCCCTGGTTGGGTAATAGTATAGTACTGCTGCGAGTTCACAAGAGTCATATGAGAAAAACATATATTCGAGCAGATAATGTCACATCTCTGCACAGTCACTGGTAATAAGACTCCTTCGGAGTCAAGGTACACAAGAAAATCAAACTCAATAGTTACACAATTGGAGCAAGCACCTATTTTATAGTTCACTGCAACGATGTTCTTTTGGACAATAATGAGTTGTCCTTTATACCTGCAATACTCCTGTGGTCAAAATACGTAAGCTGGTGTAGGTCTCATCATGACCTGCAACTATTGCTGACGTAGGTACTGCAAAAGGTTATGTGCCAATCTCTGCTTAAAGTTTCCGACGTTTAGGAGGATCAACAATAGACTTGGACTTGATGAGCTCCCAGAGCTGAGATTACCCCTCCTTGGTACATCTCACTGGGCAAACATAGCAAAATCTTTCCGTACAGTGTCAATTGTCTCTTACACTTAAGTGTGATTGCTCAGGTTGATGAACATATCATTGCTGAAATAGAGCATCTTCAAACTGTCAGAAATAGAAACAAACCATCTTGTCCCACATGTGCAGTTTCAAGGCACTAGAATCAACTTGGTGAG
The DNA here is from genome assembly GCA_963921405.1 of Cepaea hortensis. NCBI lineage: Eukaryota > Metazoa > Mollusca > Gastropoda > Stylommatophora > Helicidae > Cepaea > Cepaea hortensis. Next base: position 60,379 of record CAWUFQ010000525.1, on the reverse strand, counting down.
TATCATTCAGTCAGGATGATTCACCCTTTTGCATGATGTGATTTAGTCAGGCGTGGTAAGTAAGTATCTTGACCATTCGCCATGGCACACGAAGTGGTTTCAGGCAAACAACAATCGTAGTAGGCTGGTTCCTAGCAGGCAACCCCTGAAAGAAATAGCGATCGGTGAGAGTATTCGGCTCCAAACATAGGTTCACATGCATCATATCACTGACTACTCAACCCTCAGTCATGCTAATTAGTTATTCAACTAACTAGAGCATCATCTCTATGTTGAGAGTAGTAAAGCATGGGTATCCGTCAATGTCATATGGCCTCAAAATAATAGCCCGTCAAACAGAGTAAGTAACAAGAATGACGAGTCTGATCTTACTTCTCACATATTCCTATTCGTCTACCAGTGGTCGCTAAAGTCAATAGTTATTCTAGTTCTGGAGTTAACAGAACTAAACATTAAGGAGAGGAGTCCCTGGACCCGACTCTTACATTATATATCCATTAGTAAACATCATAACGATCAATGTACTACCACTTGGGATATAGTAATAATACATGACCACATAAAGTATTTACACACTCCATTTCACTGGTGGGACACCCTGTCCACGCTGTAGCGAAACTCTTCTTGTTAGACTATGTCCTCGAGTCAAGAAGTCCTCCGGGTAAAACATGTTCCTCTACATGTTCCAAGGTTCTCTCCAGTACTGACCTTCCAAGTGGATTAGCCTTGACCTTGTCCGAACTTCATGGCTGGCCTGTTCTGCCAGTCCCATACTTTAATAACTTGCATTCAGTTCCCATATCCCATTTGTCCCCGTGCCTCATTCAACCTCCATCTGTCCTTCCATACTTCTGTCACATCAGCACTGACTCGTACTCATGCAAGTATGCAAAGAACAGGACAGCAAAGAAAAGAATCAAGAACGCATGTTTACATCGCGACGGTAACGCATTGTTATCACGCGTCGAACCACTCGGTCTTCGGTATCGCTCCTAGAAGTATCACACAACATGACCTAATATATATACCTCATGACACAACATATATATATATATATATATATATATATATATATATATATATATATATATATATATATATATTGCACCAATGAAGAACTTACCTTCTCACAGAATTCCACAGTTCCACGAAATGAATTCACTATTCATTTAACACAACCTAGTTACATCATTTCCTGTGGCTAAGCCGAAAGAGCTCTCTTTACTTAGTAACTAAGCACATCACTGGCGGAATTCTCCACCTAACAACTTACCTGTCTTATCCAACAGTTCTTCTAGCCTCACCTACTGACTGACATAAGTTAGGTTCACATCCTACACTAGTACACTGTGCCCTACTATAGTACAGCAACATACTATATGCAATTATTTACCATACATAGTTAATAACAGGTGAACACTATACGCCGATATCACAGGTTTACATTTCAAGCTGTTACCGAAACTACACAGGCTTGTAACCAATGCGACACGCACATGTGTAGCGCCCTAGTTTCTCAACCGGATTATCGACCCATCCCTCATTAGCAATGCAAAGTCAACCAAATATTTAATGAGTTTAGAACGATCGCGTTTTATGATTAATTACAAAGTTAAATTCATTAACAACGTAAATACCTAACTTCCTGAATCAGACTCCAGTCAGCTACAAGAACTGTCCATTGGCAAGCATGCCGTATTGGGCGACAGTCAGTTTCATCTTGGCTGTGTGCGAGGCACTATACAATCGGCCTAGCAGAGCCATGCGTCCTCACGCATCGAGATGAAGGAAGTGAATGACTCTTCCAGCCGCATTTCTCCTACGTGCGTTCCAACGCGCACGAGAAATGAGTGCTTCATGATGCAAATCAACTTCTCGGGCAACATTCATTCCCCGCACTAGAATTTCTAGATTCTTCAAAACGAGAATTTGTTGGTGCACCCAGCAACCCTGGTCACTCAAATCCAGGTGCTTCGCAAACCTTCTAGTCGGAAAATCATCCTCGGCTTTCCCCAGTCTATTAATAACCGGGAAAGTCCCCGATGACGCGCCGAATAGTGCGAACCCAGTAGACAAAAGACAGATGAAGCGTCGTTTCGTCACACTGCTCCACTCTTCACATTGGACAGTGGAGAGCATTTTGTGTGATACTCACTGGCACAGGAACGGAGCATGATGGGGACGACCGTTGCTGTGAAGTTGGAACCTCGGCTAACTAACTACCACCACTATTGCTTTAATACTACGACCACTATTACTTTAATACTACTACTACTGTTACTTTACTACTACTACTACCACTACGACTACTATTATTACTTTAATACTACTACTATTATTTTACTACTACTACTACTACTACTACTACTACTACTACTACTACTACTACTACTACTACTACTGCCTCCACTACTCCTACTACTACTATTAATACTACTACTACTACTACTACTAACTGCTACTACTACCACCACAGCACTACTGCTATTACTACCACCACCACCACTGCTATTACTACCACCACCACCACTACTACTACTACCACTACTACTACCTCTACCACTACTACTAGCACTACCACTGCCACTACTACTACTACTACTCCAACTACTACTACTACTACTACTACTACTACTACTACTACTACCACCACTACTACTATTACCACTACTATCACTACTACTAATGCTACTATTACTACTTCTACCATCACTACTACTACTAATACCACCACCACTACTACCACTAGTGCTACTGCTACTGCCAGTACTACTACTAGCACTGCTGTATTACCACTGCTACCACTACCACCACTACTGCTACCACTACTACTACTACCACTACTACTACTACCACTACTACTACTACCACTACTACTACTACTACTACTATGATCATTACTACCGCTACTACTACTACTACCACTATTACTACCGCTACTACCACCACCACCACTAATACCACCACTACCACTACTACCACTTCTACCACTACCACCACTACCACTACTCCTACCACTACTACCACCACCACTACTACTACTACTACTACTACTACTACTACTACTACTACTACTTCTACTACTACTGCCACTGCTACTACTACTGCTTATAGTACTACTACTATTACTATTACTACTATTACTTCTACTATTGCTACTACCTACTACTGCTACTATGACTGCTACTATTACTACTACTACTGCTACTACTACAATTACTGCTGCTGCTCCTACATCCAAGTGTATATGTTAGCTTTAGGCTAAGGAGACCGACCTGAAAGAGCTCTGGTCTGTGCTTCATGCATGGTGGTATTCACAGCTTCTGATGTTCTATCCAATCATCGTCTCCATGGCAACCTCTTGTGTTGCCATTGTGTCCAAGCGCTCTTTGTGGGCCACTGTCTTGTAATATTCCTGTTGCATGACTAAGCCGTGTAATTTGCTATCTCGTTAATACACTATAATATTCGTTTGTTGCCACTAATGTCCCGATTACAACATTAATACACTATAATACTGATGTGTTGCAACTAATATTCTGATTATAACTCCAAGTTTATTCATTACAATACACTATTTGTTCAGGCACAAACACAGACATCACCCTGGCCATGGCAAAAGAGGAACGCAAGAAACAAGGTATGTTGTTGGCACAACTGCAATTACTACTGCTGCTGCTGCTGTTTCCGTTGCTGCTGCTGCTTCTATTATTAATATTACTGCTGATATTATTACTACTACTGCTACTTCTACATCATCTTCTTCTGCTACTATTATTATCACTATTACTGCTGTTGCTATGAGGATAATAAGACAGTTATCATACCACCTTTAGTGAACTTATTCAGCTGGTTTTAAATATCAAAACGTTAAGTAGGTAAGGAACATATGACAGGTTTAGAAAACTGGCAGAAAATTTACTTGATCCTTGTCAATACTGCACACAAATCATTGAGGTCACAGATTGTAAGAATTGCATGGATTTTTTTTTTTTTGCCCTGGCCATGCGGGAGTGCAGGGGAATGAACAGGCTGATTGTCAGCGACCTGTGCGCTGCAGCTTTCAAGACTCCGCTACTTTCGCACTGCACGAAATAACAATTCATGACATTTGCGAAAGGAATGCAATTTATTCAGAGCCGACATGTGAATGGCTCTACAAGCATTAGGCTTCATCATTGTTACACAATATGAATATATCAACGTGATGATAGATGATGCTAGCATTACACAATCTAAATGATATAGCCCTAAGTTTGCCTATGGCCTAGAAAGCTATCGTATTGGTCAAGGATACGTCCGACCTCTCTACCGTCTCCAGTCAGTCTGTCCCGCTACACATAGCGTGGACCAGCACGGGCCCTTTTTCCCTCCGTGCAGTAGCTACTATTGCGTGCCTGGACTGGCCAGCACGCTGGCTGGTGAGTTTGAGTAACCTGGCCTATCACGGTTACCAGCAACCCAATTGCTTGGGGAAAGCCCTCGCTCATCCGTACTCTTTGCCCTCTGGTCTGACACAAATGTGTCTCCCTGCGAGGTATTAATAGCAGTCGGTGTCTTCCCTGTCTGGGTGTCTCTCTACTAGCCTAGTGTTAACTCCTTACTCCTGTAAGGGCTTATTGGGGATGCTGACAGGGTCCCCCTCCTCTTCGCGAAGTGTTACTTCCCCTTTCTCATCTTTGTAACACTTCTTGGTTACAAAAGAAAAATTGGTTGTCCCCAATTTTGTCAGCTCTCCAATAAGTATAGAACTTTCCAGTTTGGGGATAGAACAATATCTTCTACCTTCATTCACAGTGTTCTATCTTTTCACTTGGCTGATTTAGTAGTCCATGTTTCAGTATAGTTGGATCTCTAGATATGTCAAGGATTGGTAGTGAACCGGAAACCGTTGTCTTATGACTTGCGTCCTGGCTTCTGTCGTTAGACCCTATGTCTCTTGACTTCCACCCATTGACATTTGTCTTGACCTGTTCCTCATATTGCCCGAAAATGACAACCCACACTCTAGTTGACTCTGTTATGAGTACAACACATGAGCATCAAGTGTTCATGTTCCCATCAATATCCCCTCCAACTCTATACACATAGCTCTACTGTTCACCTTCTCGCTTCCGCATGTGAAAAAGCTATGTTCACTGTTACCTTTAGGTTTCTGATTATTTATTGTGTCCCTTGAATTTAGAGTTATCGTTCTTTGATTTAATTGGTGTGTGCAACTTTTATGTGTTCGTTTTCCTGTTTGTTTGCGTGTTTTCTAATAAACTAAAGTGTACTTAACTTTCTAACATGTGTATGCGTTAGTGTACTAAATGTGTGTGTTCCTTCGAGCGCCGCAAATCGGTTTATTGTGGTTACAAACGTTCGTTATTTTTATTTGTGACCACAACTCCGTTTTCTGAAGCTCAAAGTACGTTCTCTCTATATTCTGCTAAAGTGTTGCTGTACCACATATAAAACCTTTGACAACACATTGGAAACACACATGACACAGACAAGTCAAATAAGACCTTTCCAGCGGTGGAAAAAATTATTTCCGCTGTCTTTCCCTCTCGCTCTCTTTCTTTCAATGTTTACTAAGTTTCCGCATTCTCCCATCGCATTTTCTCTTCTTTCATTCATCTTTCATTCCCTTTCATACTTTTCTTTCACTCAAACATTCTCTCGTCATTAAAATATGGTTCATAATATTACATACATAAACAATATATATATATATATATATATATATATACAATAACCGATTGGCTGAATTATAACAGTAATCACGCCAAATGACTGTGCGGTTTGCTTGCACGCGTCATGTCTGTACAAAAATATACATAGTTATAAGGATGGTTTGTTACCGATCCTGATATAGTAACTTTCATAATGTGGTGTGCTGACCTAAATTACCTTCAAGGGAAATAATTTACTACTACTTTCATTTAAGCGAAATGGGTTAATTACCTTAAATGTTACTTGTGACAAAGATGATATTAATTCCTAAATGATTGGCATTGATTTTGAAATAGTATATTAACTAAATGGATGTATAAATGCTCATGATTATAAGTAAATTAACTAATATAGGATCTAATAATTGTATTTCTATAATGGATGTCTTAATAAATGGGTTATTAATTAAATGATGGTGATTTCTAACTAAGCAAATGAGAAAATAAAGTTATATATGCGTTTATATAATTTGCAATAGAATAAGTAATAGAAAAATGAAGTTATAGATATTGTAAATAAAATAATAATGTACATATATCACAGTTACATTTCTATATCTAATTACACTAAGTTGACGTCCTCCTCTGCGTTGTGAAGCTGGAGCAAATCTCTTTGTAGACTATACTAACATAGTTCATTACACCAAAGTCTTTAATGCTCTTCTTGACGGATAGTGTATTAATATAGTTGCCTACCACATCATGTAGGTCCATAGCTAACCCTGTATTGTCATTCGGGGTCTAATTTCTGATTCAATACATTCAATTCGGGGTCTAGCCTTACTATATTGTGACGTTGGTTCACATCCTTTCTTTTCTTTCGGGGTCTTACTATGGTGTTGGTTTCTAACTTCTGCCATCAATTCGCAGTTAGCGTTGGTTCACAACTTCTCTAGATCAGGTCTCAGCTGGGTTCGCTGTCCTATTAGCGTTAGTTGCCATAATCTATATTACGTGTGTCTCAGCGCACGTTAGTTTTGCGTACGTTCATTACACTTCTATAGCACTGTTCTATTCACCCAAGTCAAGTATCAGGCGATAATAACGCACTTACGATATGTCTTATTCACCACACATGGCACTTGGTTATTTAACATTACAGTGTCAATGTTTCTGGTGGTGTATGGTCGCTTCCTTCCTGTAACTCAGGTATTTGAATGGATGAAGGACGACTTAAAATGTCTGCAATCGTATTTAATCTCCCTTTTAAATGTTGGATGGTAAACGTATAATTTTGGAGAATTAAATCCCACCTGTTAATTCAGATTGCCAGATTGCATCACAGACAATGGAGAGTTATCGGCTTGGATTACAAACTGTGCTCCTGCCAAGAAGCGATGAAACTTTCTCACACAATAGATCAAACTCAGGCCTTTCATTTGTGATGCTGAGTATCTTCCTTCAGCAAAAGTGATGTTGCGAGCTACGGGGTGGAACGTCCCGTCGTTGAACTGACCTATGATTCCAGATCTGGATATGGCACTCATATCTGTGCGTAAGAAATAAGTGAGTTTCGGGTTAGGTATACGAAAGGTAGATGGAACAATGACAAAATGTTTCAATTTCGATACCGCACTAATTAACCGTGCATCTTTTACAAATAACTTAGCCGAAGCTTTTAAGATGTTAGAAAAACCACTGATGAATTTTCTATAGTAGTTTGGGACCTGTTTCTTGGTCGTTGGCATTGTTACATTTAGACATTTAGTGACGATACTGTCATCAATTTTCAATTGGCCCCTGCAGATGTTATGACTCAGGAAGTCAATTTGTTCCATGCCCAACTCTATTTTGGACGGCTTAGCTATGAGTCCACACAATCTCACGCTGTTGAAGACCTGTCGACGTTTCGTTAGGTGTTTTGTCCCGTCTTTCGTCTGATTGCATCTGTTATTTCTATATGTCGAGATATTTGTCGCAGTTGTGTTTACTGTCGGAACTGGTAGTTCCATGTCGTCCAATACTGTTTTGCTACTACTTGTGTGTGCTGTTATCTGGCTACGTGTGTTTGCGTTGTCGCTGTTGTGTGTCGCCTTACCTAGTGAAGTTGAGTTGTGTATGTCTGTCGTCTCATTGCTTGGTGTTGGTGCATTCTGTTCGTCTGTCTGCTGTTCTTTTTGTGCAACGTTAGGTTTCAGGATGTTGATATGAAATATCTCTAAGGGTTCTTTTATCGATATTTCATTATCCGCATCTGATATTTTGAGTTTAACGTTGAGAGGCCCTTGGCAACATGTTAGTACCATGTTATGTGTATCGGTTAGTTGAATCACAGCCTTTTGGTTTGGTTTAAGGTGAATCGTTTTAGTACCCTCGTTTGGATAGTTATGGTTTCCATTACTCGACACCTGCATTAGGGGTCCAGTAATATCGACCGCTATACTTGCAAGTGGTCTAGATGCTATCACTGAGTTTTGCACTTCGGCCTCTACATGTTCTTTCTTTCGTACACGATGTTGACAAACATTACAAGAGCGACAGAAAGATTTTATGTCCGAACAAAATTTCGGCCAGTAAAATTGTGATAGAATTCTGGCTCGCGTTTTATGATAGCCCAAATGTTCAGCAAACGGTGGTGAATGTGCGATTTTTAGCACCTTTTCCCGGTATGTTACAGGTAACACCGTCTGCTGAATTTCATGGTTATTATATGAGTAATAACGCATGAGAATTCCATTAACCTTTTTAAAGTACCAGGAAGAATTTTTAGAAACTTTCTTTCGCTCACATAACAAGTTAAAATATGGTGTGAGTGTTTGGTCGGTGCTTTGTGCCTCGCTCAACTTTTGGCGAGTAGTGTTGGTATCTGCACCACTTGGTGTTAGTAGCTGTAGAGTTTTATTTTGTAAGTCAGTATAACTTATTTCTGTATCTGACTTAGTTACAGCGTTGACCCTGTGTGTTTCATTCCAGGCTTTTATGTTGTCGTCTGTACATTCTTTCAATGCATCAAGACATCCCAAAATAAGGTCCGTACATGGATTTTGGAGGATAGCGCACGTAAATGTGCCGGTAAGGAACGGGGTATTGATATGCGCTTTTGCCAGTGGATATTTCTCGATGGTACCCGAGAAAGTACGGCATTTGACAAATTCACCCGTATAATCTTCTGTTCTAGCAAGTTCTCTTCTTAATCCCAGTATAGTACAGCCGCTATCAACTAAGCATTGGCATGGTTTACCATTGACCTGTGCATTGTAGAACTTAAGGTTACCTCTGGAGGCACATGTTGCATTAGCTTCTTCATTTGAACATGATATTACGTGTCCACATTTCAATCTCCCCTCCGCATGAAACTGTTGGCATACTTTGCACGTCTTAAAGTTTAAAATATCGGTTACTGACGCTACATTCTGACATTCATTCGTTGGCAATACATTGACAAGTTCAGGATCTATGTCACTATCATCGTCTGATGATGTATCGATGAGGGCTGCGTTGTTTGCCTTCATTTTCTGTCTCCCAAGACACCTATTGCTATAATGGCCATAACTAGAACAAAAATAACATTTTACAGCACGTTTAAACGATGATCTCCTGCTTTCTTGCTTCTTTAACACTTGTTCTAGGTGTGCCGGATATGTGGGGTTTTTATCACACATCGAATATGTTGGGTGAAACAGATTGCAATAAATACATTGAGGTGGTTTCTGATATGGTTTGTCCTTCTTACTATAGTCTTTCTGTTTGTAGGATCTATCAGGGACTCTGTTTGCAAAAGCTGTAATTTCTGTGTCATATGATGTAGTTTTGAATATGTCCCGATTCGAGGAAAAATAAGCTGACCCCCGTTTCTCTAATTGTTGAATGGAATCAATGTCTGACTGTTGTAAGAACTTAGCAAAAGGGGTAGGTACTGTCAACATAACTTTGTCCATTACTATTAGCTCTTCAAGTTTTTCATAACTGTTACCTACTTTAGCCGCCTTAGTCCATTTTTTAAATATGCTCTGCACGTTAGAAATGTAGTCTAAGAACGTTTCAGTTGCTTTTGGTTTAATCTGTGAGAATTGAATTTGGTAACCAGTAGCGTCCAAAAGAAAATGTTGCATTATTCTATCGTGTATGTACTGGTAATTGTAGATCAGTAGGTATGGATTCTATTACTTTTAAAGGCTCCCCACTCAGATTCCTCATGTAAATCATTGCCCAATCCTCTAAAGGTATTTTCTGTGTTTTTAGTTGGAACTCTATATTTTCAGTCCATGCGCTGATTGAATCACCTACCGTATATGGTTTAATGAGGCCTTTGTATTTACTGAATTTGTTTTGTTCTTCGTGGCTCTTTTGTTTGCTAGAGGCTATTTGTATGTTAGAATCTACCTCCATTTCCTTCATCTTTAGCTTAGTAGCCTCCTCGATCTCTTTCATTTCTTTTTGATGTTGTCTTTCTAATGCTCTTTCATCTCTGTCAAGAGCAGCTTTTCTTTCTGTTTCTTCTTTATACTTTTGGTCTGCCCATTTTTCTAGTTTATCTCCAGTGTGGCCCATGGCGATGCCCGCCTGGATACATTCATTTAGTGACGCCATTTTGTGGCGTTATGTTACTTCACAATGATAATATAATAATATGCGCAGAATAGTATACAATAATGTGTTAGTACATGTACATCATTTGCTGGAAAGGAAGATGCATGATTACGTTAGAGCATATCGAAATATTCGGAAAATATACTCATCTAATTTGTTGGACAGTGCGGTACTTGGGATGTTCCACCGCAGTCTTTCACACTACACACTGGTTTGATTTGCTGACACACGGCTGCGTTCTGGTTGGTAGAGCAGCAAAAATTAGACACACGCTTACGTTGTAAATACAAGCTCACAATTCATCATATTTTATCAAATATTTCATATTTCATAACGATGTTACTATAATTTCCTATTTCATGCGATGGGTGAATGAGAATGTGATAAATAGTGATAGATGGTATTAATGATGAATGATATGATCGTCTGAATGATTGTTAGATGATAAGTGAGATGATTAGTCGTATGGCCGTCAATGTCGTCTTGTCTTCGCCCTTTGCCTCTGGCGTACCTTCGTTCTAGGCTGCAGTTCGTCGCTACTCTATTTAATGATTTCGTAGAATGGTGACATTGATGGCTGTATGCAATGAAATGTACACGGTGGTTACGATGGTGATGTTCACTGATGATCTTATACATTTCAATTGCTTTTAATATAATCACACACTTTCTAAATAATATTGGTAGAATTTCACACTTTACCGATCTAATTTGTATCACTTGTGGTTCACACTCCACAAATTTTTGACGATCGTATAATTCACCACAAGCAAAAAAATTTAATTTATAGCATGTATCACAATAATATTTGTATTACTTTGCAATATATCATACATAACAAATGTCGAAACGTGCATTGAACTAATTCTGGCACAGAACTTTGTAATATTTATCGATAGTTAGCGTTCGTTTAGTGGTTTATAATACCACTTGCATGTTGGCGTTAACTGCTTGTCGAACATTACTACAACTGCCTGCTATGGCTGTTCAGAAAACGTTCACTGAAATCTGACAGTAATTGTACTGCTGGCGTTCGTTCATTGTGTTCTGACCTTAATTCGCAGCTGGCGTTGGTTCTTTGACCATTCTGACACCAATTCGGGGTCTAGCTTGTCAGCGACCTGTGCGCTGCAGCTTTCAAGACTCCGCTACTTTCGCACTGCACGAAATAACAATTCATGACATTTGCGAAAGGAATGCAATTTATTCAGAGCCGACATGTGAATGGCTCTACAAGCATTAGGCTTCATCATTGTTACACAATATGAATATATCAACGTGATGATAGATGATGCTAGCATTACACAATCTAAATGATATAGCCCTAAGTTTGCCTATGGCCTAGAAAGCTATCGTATTGGTCAAGGATACGTCCGACCTCTCTACCGTCTCCAGTCAGTCTGTCCCGCTACACATAGCGTGGACCAGCACGGGCCCTTTTTCCCTCCGTGCAGTAGCTACTATTGCGTGCCTGGACTGGCCAGCACGCTGGCTGGTGAGTTTGAGTAACCTGGCCTATCACGATTACCAGCAACCCAATTGCTTGGGGAAAGCCCTCGCTCATCCGTACTCTTTGCCCTCTGGTCTGACACAAATGTGTCTCCCTGCGAGGTATTAATAGCAGTCGGTGTCTTCCCTGTCTGGGTGTCTCTCTACTAGCCTAGTGTTAACTCCTTACTCCTGTAAGGGCTTATTGGGGATGCTGACACTGATAGACTGGCAGGAAATGCACCTCTGGACATGTGGGAATGGACAAGTGAGAGGTGGTCATGCGCCTGTGGAACCAGGTGGAGAAGGTCGAGGGACAGATTGGGACCCATATGTGGAAAGGATGAGATTGTGCGGGATTGGCAGCGGTTCTTGTAGAATCTCAAAACTGAGAGTGAAGACCAGAAGAACTTTCAATCAGATAGCGGTGGGAACGATTAGTAGTGTGACTCTTTGTTGGCTGTTGAACGAGGGAATGGAGCACATATGGGAATGTCCTGAGTGCAGTGATGTCGGTTCTTAGCTCATCTCAACTCTGTGGAAATTCAAGGACAAGCGCTAGTTGCAGGCCCTGGAATATCATTGAATTACATAGCCATAACTACTGAGTTTTTCCTACACATATACACACACACTCACACTGCCAGTTTAATATATGTTGATTTATTTTTGACAGGTCCAAGGGAAGCTGAATTCAGTTTTGGCGGCGAGGCAGATCTCCACAAACATGAGAACAATTGTGAGAAAAATCCCGGACATGAGAAATTCATACCCAAAGACAAGTTTAAAATGGACGATCTGCCATCTGGCTACCAAGAAGATGTTTCCTATCAATACATCACATCTGTGGCAGATCTTACTGTCCGTGTGTCAGTCAGCTATGTCAGTGACAGTAGGCCTGAGACTTTTCCGGATAGTGACATACGTTACCCGTTCTCTGATCATAAAGGCAGTGAGATGGTGGTACATGGCAGTGGTTGGGTCAGCCATGTGGACAGATATGACAACATTGATCATCACTATTGTGAATGTAAGGAGTGTAAAATCTCGTCTACACCATACACAGATTTTTATTACATTTACATAATCACCGCTGCTCATGTTGTTTACGATGATTCCGAAGCAGCAGCGACCAGCTGTGTTCTGTTCTTCGACAATGGTGGTACTCCTGACATGTGTGCTGGTGTGGTGAAACTCCATGGTATGGAATATATCGGAGGTGACATCGAAACAGACTGGTGTGAGATGAGATTTGTGACCCATGATGCTGATCTGGCAAACAGACTCTCAAAGATGGTGGACAATAGGAATGATTTGCATAAAAACGCATGGTATCAATCTAAGAATATGCAACAACTTGTGTTTAACAAAACAACGACAGGAAATGTCACAAGACATCAAAGCAATGAAGACGTGCTGACTGTTGTAGTATCCCACCCTCATGGATGCAGCAAACAGATCAGCCTCGGCTTCTGTAGCTACATTGATGTCACGAAAGATGGATGGACCCAGTACACATACACAACAGCGACCTGTCCTGGATCCAGCGGGGCACCGGTGTTTACGATAAGTAAGGACTGGTCCTATCATGCTCACAGCGGGAACTGCATTGCGGACAAGCGCCTCAATCACAGCACCCATGGGGTAGATATGGTTCCGCTGCTGTCAAAGGCCTAAATTCATGTTTTACATCGTTACGCAAAGATGTAGTCACTTGTGAAACAAGCAGGACTGCAATAGCTGGGAAAAAGGCTGGAACGTCAAGCATTCTTTGCCCACATTATCAAAGAAACTTTGAGCCAAAATAGGCCTTAAGCCATCTTAGAACTCACGGCTCCAAACTTTCAACACCACTGGATGAAATAAATGGTCATCATCATTCTTGATGGACAACCACCATGGTTCCACAACATCCAAAGTATGAATGATAACACCGATATTTACATCAGAAGTGTTACGAAGCTAGGCTAAATTGTTGACAATAAGGCAAAATGATGGAGAACAACAGTACAACTAATGCTAGTGAAATGTTCAGAGTCGGGGAATTCATGTTTTAAAGTAAAGCGAAATCCCCAAGTTGTACTGAAGACATAGACTGTACTGAAGATACAAGCTGTGCCAAAAACATAAGTTGTACTGAAGACATAGGCTGTAAGGTACAGTGACACTTTCACTTGTACTTAAGTGAAATTTTCAGAATTGTTTGAAATTTATTAAACCTGAATAGCTGAATACAACCTGAAAATGATTTCCATCTGTACCTAATTCATGTCTGTATGTTCATTCGCACACGATAACAATATCGAAATTAGTCCAGAGAAACAACAACAAGATATCGAGAGAAATGGCAACATACAGGACAGAATGAAACGGTACATGAGGTTCTGGAGCACCTATCACAATCAGCGAACAGGAGCTAATGGAATATCCAATGAAATTATCAAGAACCTAGGAACAGAGACCAACGCAAAGCTCTTGCAGACTGTCACAAAGTTCTTTGTAATAACTGAGTGAGATGGTAGTTGTCTAGGTTACCCTGTTCCTTGTATGTCATTACAGAGTGTAAGTTGAGTTAGCTTCCTGTCTCATAATACAACTCACCCCTTCAGTGCACATCCACCAGTCATTAAACAAGATTGAGTTGGCGCACATAATCCTTTAATGCAGAAAGAACACGGACAAACGGAACATAATACTATATCCAGAAACAATATAATCCATAGAATATGTATATCCTCCTCACAACTTAACACGCACACATCACTGCCTTCTCAAGGCCTGCTTAATCTCAAATTCACAGGACAGTTATCCAGCTCCTATCCACGTCTGGACCTCACACAATACAACCCACACACTGGGTCTAGCCTCCACTACTATCCAACCCACTTTGGGTTCAGGCCTCCATTAACTATACAACCCACTTTGGGTTCAGGCCTCCATTAACTATACAACCCACTTTGGGTTCAGGCCTCCATTAACTATACAACCCACTTTGGGTTCAGGCCTCCATTAACTATACAACCCACTTTGGGTTCAGGCCTCCATTAACTATACAACCCCCACTGCGTTTTAGGCCTGCATTCAAAACTGGGAGAACAACACAGGACGGAGATCTCTATCTAACTCCGCTCCTCTCCTTAGACTCCTGCCCCGCTCGGAGTCTAAACATCAACTGTCCCCTGAAGTCCCCTGACTTCACACAACAATACACTGTCTCTCGCCCCATCACCCTGGGGTTCTCCACTCACCCTCACCATTATTTCTCATGGCTGGTTGTTTTTCTCGTAGTCCCGCTACAAAGGTCACTCACCTCAATGTCAATGACCCAGGCATATGTCACAGACCTTGAATAATAGCTAGACCTAAGGCAGCGTTCCGCAAGTCTGGAGAGAAGCAATCATGATTTTATGTTGCATATCCCTTACATGACGTTGCAGTCAACACCGGCATATTTCAGCTGCTGTTGATATACTAGGCATATTTTACTTTCAGTAGTTTGCCATTGCTTTCTGAACGACTGGCTCACATCCCCCTTAAGTTTCCAGCGTGGCGCGAACCGCTGCCGATTCTCGCAGCTGCTGTTTCCCCACGTGGATATACGGGATTACGAACAATGTCGTTAACTACTTAGCCAGGGAGACCGGCAATCATGATACCCCTCCTAAAATCAGGGAATGGTAGCTCCATTGCCTCCAGCTACAGACCAATTAGCCTCACCAGCTGTCTCTGCGAAATACTCTAGCGCATCATCAATCACAGACTGCAGTGGTACATTGAAAGTAAAAACATCCTTGTGCCACACTCTACGGAAGATCAGACAACCTACCTCTTTCAAAACATTAAGAATGCACTCCAAGAGAAGCTGGGGCTTGCAGCATGGATAGATCTGAAGAAAGCCTTTGACAAAGTCTGAAAAGAAGGTCTCATAAAGAAATTGATAAACTATAAAGTAAATGGAAGAATGTACAAATGGGCGAAAGCATACTTGCACAACAGAAGAGCCCGAGTACAGATAGACAGACTCAAGAGCAAGAAAGTATTACTGCGTCACGGTGTTCCCCAGGGCAGATTTTGTTCCCCACACTTGTTCTAATCTCCATCAATGATCTCGTTGCTAATCTACCTTATGGAATTAAAGCGGCAATCTATGCTGATGCCTGGCCCCACAAACGGAAATTCCACCGAGAGAAGGAGTCATTTTCGCGACACCATCTACAATACAGCACTATCAACATTTGACAAGAAGCAAACTAAGTCAACCGACTGGTTTGAAGCACACTCTGAAGAGATGCTCCCAGTCCTGGAGAGAAAGAGACATGCATTCTCAATGTATAAAACATCACCTTCAGAGAAAACATAGCAGGCATTGTGAACGGCCAGAAATAGAGTTCAACAGATGGCAAGAAGATGTGCGAACAGGTACTGGCTACAGCTCTCTGCTCAAATTCAAACTTGTGCAGACACTGGAAATATAAGAGGAATGTACGAGGGCATCAAGCAAGCTGTCGGTCCATCAAAAAATAAGATGGCCCCTTTACGAACAACTGAGGGGGTAATCATAAAAGATCGAGCAAAACAAATGGATCGCTGGGTAGAACACTACTCAGAGCTATACTCAGTGGATAACACTGTCAGTGAATAAGCTCGGGAAGTCATCGATCAACAGTCCGCCATGCATGCCCTGGATAACGAACTATGCCTCACAGAAATCAGCGAAGCACTAGACTCTCTCAAATCCGGCAAGGCACCTGGAAAATATAGTATTCCACCTGAAATTTTAAAATGTAGCAAAGAAACAATCATCCCAGAACTATATGCAATATTTCAGCTCTGCTGGAAAGAAAAATCAGTACCAAAAGATATGAAAGACGCAAACATCGTTACCCTTTATAAACACAAAGGCGACAGAAGCGACTGCAACAACTATCGCGGCATTTCCCTACTCAGCATTACAGGCAAGATTTTTGCCAGAGTAATCCTTAAAATATTACACATTCTTGCTGAAAGAATCTACCCCGAATCGCAGTGCGGATTTAGACCCAACAGGTCCACCATTGATATGATTTTCTCACTCCGGCAACTCCAAGAGAAGTGCAGAGAACAGAGGAAGCCATTATATATTGCCTTCATCGACCTCACAAAGGCATTTGACCTCGTGAGCAGAAGCGGCCTTTTTAAGGTCATTGAAATGGTTGGATGTCCACCCACCCTTCTTAGTCTCGTGAAATCATTTCACGAAAACATGCAGGGGACCATTTTATTTTACGGCTCAACATCCCAGTCATTCAGCATCAGCAGCGGAGTAAAGATGGGCTGCGTGCTTGCTCCTACACTCTTTGGTATCTTCTTCGCCGTTCTCATAAGGCAGGCATTTGGAACTGCCACTGAAGGCATATACCTCCACACATGATCTGATGGCAAACTTTTTAACCCATCAAGACTCAAGGCAAAGACCAAAATAAGATCAAGATGCGTAAGAGAACTACTTTTTGCAGATGATGCAGCACTGACTACTCATACAGCAGAAGATCTCCAACGGCTCATATATCGTTTTGCAGCCGCCTGCAAAGACTTTGGGCTCACCATTAGCCTAAATAAAACACAGGTTATGGAACAAGATGCTGGTGCGCCTCCGTCAGTCAAAATTTCTAATTACGAATTAAAGGTCGTCCACGAGTTTGTGTAATTGGGGTCGACGATATCAGACAATCTTTCATTAGAGACAGAAATCGACAGACGCGTTGGAAAGGCAGCCACAACATTTTCCAGGCTAGCTAAAAGAGTTTGGGAGAATAATAGACTAACAAAACGTACAAAAGTACATAAAGCTTGTGTTGTTAGCACACTACTCTATGGGTCTGAATCCTGGACCCTGTACTCAAGACAGGAAAGGAAGTTGAATTCCTTCCATATGAGACGTCTGAGACATAACCTGGGCATAACATGGAAAGACCACATAACAAACAAATAGGTGCTTGAAAGAGCAAACAGTGCACACCCTCCTCAAGCAGAGACGCCTCCGGTGGCTGGGCCACGTATCTCGAATAGAGGATGAACGTATTCCCAAAGATCTCTTATACGGAGAACTAGCCACAGGAAAGTGTCAGGGTCTTACTTTATACTAACAGTGGCTCGTGTTCTCTAACAGGAGTGAAACAATCATGCACAAAGAATGATTGTACTCAGACACGTGTCAACATAACTGAAACACTTTAATCACACTTCTCAACGGCATTCATATAATGCTGCGCTCACAATTAGCGACAATGCCATTACAAATATACATATATGCAATATACAAATTCATAATACATGGAACAAAGCACTCACTAAGTCCCTCAACAGAATCTATTAAGCATGCAGGCTTTCTCTCATGTACGCAAAATTGAAGGAAGATATCCCATCTTTAATCCTCATAAAATGTGTATGTGTCATTTCTTGCAGCTAGCATTATCACATGCCTCATCGGAATGTTTACCAAGGAATTTGGAATTCCTTATTGCTGAAACACCATTATGGTTGGAGGAATTAAAATGATAGGGGACAGGGAAAAAAACACACAATGGGGGGGGGCAGAAAAACTGCCCCACTTCTGCCCCACATGGCAATGGGATAGGTCGTGTGTGTTTTTTTCTTCGTTTGTTATATTTCGTGGTGTTAACTATCTGTGGTGTCCTTGACAAAGATTCTGAGAATCGAAAGGTCGGTAGTCCTGTGTGTCGTATTGTACGCGTTTGTGTGTAGTTTATTTTATTTTATTTTATTTTATTATTCATTTTATATATTTATTGAGTGCTTCTGATTTCGGATTTTCACCTGTATTTCGCGATATTACGGATCTCCTTGTAAGGTATGTGCAACGTTGTTGATGTTTAGTACGTTTCTTCTCGCAGGAGTTAAATATACCTATTTGTTTCTAATTCGTATTGTTATATCCTGCTTCAGCCGCTGGTTTTCTTTCTATTCCATCTTTGTGCAGTATCTTGTTAGGATACCGCATTTCAAACCGAAGTGCCAGCTAGCATTCTTTGGTAACTTTGGCTTTTGGCCTACGAGTGTAAAATACTTCTGTAATGATAAGTCGGCTTTTTGTGCCTTAACAAAGTTTTCTCTCATGTCTTTGAGAGGTGTTATAATTGGGTTTAGTAGTTCTAATGACTCAGTTTGGTTTTTCTGAGATTGTAATTCTGCAGCTGATCTTGTTACTGCGTTATTTGATAAAATATTTTCAAACCCAGATGTTACAAGGTCATTTGGCATATCATTAACTTCAGGCAGATTTCCAATAATTACATCGCAACATGGATTAAACAATGCTGCGCATTTTACCTTGCCTGTCAAAAAGGGTGTTTGAATGTATGCCCATGCAAGTGGATATTTCTCAATATTTCCTGAGAAAGTTCTACATGTTACATGTTTGCCTGTGTAATCTGCAGGTTGTATAAAGTCTTTCCTTAAACCAATAAGGGTACTACCACTATCTCTCAAAACACTGGCTACTTTGTCGTTGACATAGCCCTGATGGATGTTTAACTTCCCTTTCGAATCTATTACTAGATTGATTTCCTCATTTGCTATTGGTATAGATTGGCCGCATGTTAAAACACCATCTTCATGGAAGCGGTTGCAGGTAGTGCATTTTTCTAGTTGGAATACATCAATAGTTTCTGCTGAATTAGCTGGATGTTGATTTTCTTCTTGCTCTTCTTCAGAGGATGAACTATCGAACATTGCAGCATTGGCTTTCCTTGTCATTTGCTTTCCCTTACAAGCATTACGCCAGTGGCCGTACGCTTTGCAAATATAGCATTTAGTCAATCGTCTATAGTCCTTTCTTTCCCTCTCTTGCTTATCTATGTAATTTTGTAAATATGTAAGGTATCCTGGTTGTTTATCACACATTTCACTTTCAATGTGATTATAGTTGCAGTATTTACAACGGTAGTTGCTAGTTGGTCTAAATGGTTTTTGTTTGTTGTAACTGGTTGGTTTGGATTTATCATATGCAGCGGCTGCTACAAATTCTGTATCTTTGAGAACATTTACAAAACAGTCTTTATTGGCTGTAAAATAAGCCGATCCACGTTTCTCCATCTGCTGGACAGTCTCACATTCACACTCTTGTAAAAACAGTGAAAAAGGTAGTGGCAACGACGATATGATCTTATCTCTCAATATCAGATCTTTCAAACGTTCAAAATTGTTGTCAATTTTCGCTGACGATAACCATTTACTGAAAATGTCTTGTATTTGCGATGTATAATCAGAGAACATTTGTGTTGCTTTTGGAGAAAATTTAGCAAACTGTTCCCTATAACCTGCCTCATCTAACAGAAAATGTGCCATGATTTTGGCTTTCATGTAGTGATAGTCTTTTCTTAACTCCTTGGAGATGGTTTATATGACTTTTGATGGTTCACCAGATAGGCTTCTCATATACATTATGTTCCAATCTGTAACTGGTACTTGGTAGTGCTCCATTATAGTTTCAAAATTTTGAGTAATGCTGAAATACAGTCACCAGTACTAAAATTTTTAACGATTCCTTGATACTTCTTGTATTGGTTTTCTTTCTCTTTTATGTCTAGTTTTTTAGCTTCTTTGTTGGCAGAAGTTTCGATTTCTAGCTGCTTAAGTTTAAACTGCATTTCAAGTTCTTCTCTTTTACTGTGTGCGCTGATTTCCGCTTTTCTTAGTTCAGCGACTGTTTCTGCTTTCTTAGCATCTAACTCGGCCTGTTTGTTTTTAGCATCTAACTCGGCCTGTTTGTTTTTATCATCTAACTCAGCCTGTTTGTTTTTAGCATCTAACTCGGCTTTTCTTAGTTCTGCGTCTGTTTCTGTTTTATTAGCACCCAATTCAGCTTTTCTTAGCTCCCTTTCAGCAGCTCTTTCCTCCCTTTCTTTAGCTTTTTCTTCTAATTGGACATGTTCTGCATATTTTGTCTCACTCCACTTCGACAACTCGTCTCCGGTTAGATTTAATTTTAGGCCAGCCTCAATAAATTCGTGTAACGTAGCCATGGTCATTCATTCAGTAGCATGTCCTTTACAGAACCTCGCTCCCATAACAACCCTCCGGAAAACTTCTCGATCACAAGCAAGATGTCCCGCGTCTGATACACCCATCTGGAGATCATCCGCCACATCCTGCACCCATCTTCTCTTTGGCCTTCCTCTTCCTCTCTTCCCAGGCATATACCCTTCCATTATTGTTCTCTCCAAACTGTCGTGACGTTTCAAGTGACCAAAATACTTCAATTTTCTTTGTTTTATCGTCTTCAATAGCCACCCCTCCTCAATATTCAACTCTTGAAGTATGGATGCATTTGTTCTTTTCTTTACCCAAGATATTCTTAGAACTCGTCTATAACATTTATATTCAAAGGCATGTATGCGCTGTTCAGCTTGTTTAGTAAGTGTCCATGTCTCACAGGCGTATGTTGCAATGGGAAAGATGCATGCTCTTAAAAATCTAATTTTTGTAGTTCTGTCTGTCCCACACCATAATTTATTCATCTGTTTTAGTCTTTGAAGAGCAATGGATAGTCGCCGTTTTATTTCTTTCATTGTGTCACCATTATTCGTAATCAATGACCCAAGATATTCAAAATTTTCCACCACCTCCAATTTTCTCCCATTAATGTATATTTCTTTCTCCATAGTAGTTTTATCTGTATGCATTATCTTAGTTTTTGCTATGTTAAGATATAAGTTGTGATTTTCACTATTCAATTGTGTTGAGGCTATTAGGTTTTCTATGCCATTCTGTGTTGTGGATAGTAATACTGTATCATCAGCATATCGAATCTCTGGTATGTCATGACCGCCGATATTTAGGGCATCATATGGCTCCCTGTTTATATCATCTCTTACATTTCTCATTATATTTTCGGCATACAGGTTAAACAAATAGGGTGACAGCACGCAGCCCTGACGGACTCCTTGCTTGATGTCAAACCAATCTGATGTCTCGCCATCTATTCTAACTGCTGCTTGTTGGTCTAGATATAGCATTTTTATGAGATGTACTACACGTGAAGGAAAGCCCATATTCCTCATGATTTCCCAAAGTTTCTGATGCTGTACACAGTCAAATGCCTTTGAATAATCCACAAAACATGAGAATAGGTTTACATTAAATTCTCTGCACTTCTCTATTATTAAACGCATGTTGAATATGTGATCTCTTGTTCCTCTTCCTTGTCTAAATCCAGCTTGAACTACGTTAATCTCTTCTTCCATTTTCTTACTAAGTCGTCGCATTATGACTTTTAGTAGAATTTTACTTGCATGACTTATCAGGGCAACAGTTCTATAGTTGGTGCATAATTTCAGGTTGCCCTTTTTTGGTATTGGAATGAAGATAGTTCTCTTCCAATCTTTTGGCCATATACCATATTTCCAAATCTTTGTACATAATGCATGATATATGTGTATGCTTTCTTCTCCTCCTGCTTTAATTAGTTCAGCTGGTATCTCATCACATCCAGGTGATTTACCATTCTTCAGGTTCCTTATAGCCCAAGCAATTTCATCTAATGAGGGTTCAGGTTCTGTCTCTGCTGTCATTGGCTCGTGTATCTCATTCATATCCTCACTGTCACTCATATCATACATTCCACTGCAGTACTCCTGCCATCTTTCTAGAATTTGTCTAGATTCTGTTAAGGTATTTCCCATCTTGTCACAGATAACATTCAATTGAGGTTGAACATTTCTTGTCAATAACTTCATTTCCTTGAACATTTCATAATCTCTTCCAGCCTTATGATATTGCTCTATTCTGGTACAGCTATCTTGTATATATTGATTTTTGTCCTTTCTTGTGTTCTTTCTTATTTCTCGAGTTAAAGATTTATACTTCATCCTGCTATCGGATTCATCTCCTTTCTGTTTCAGCTCCCTTCGTTGTTTTATTAATTCTAACGTGTCTGATGTAATCCATGGCTTACGTTGCGTTTTCTTGGTCGGAATGAAATCTTTGGCTGCAGTTATCAAGATATCTCTAGCTTGTACTGCCAGTTCATCAGGTGTCATTTCTTCTTGTACAGACATCAAGACCCCAAAGCGATTCCTAACTTCTATGTTGTATGCGTCCGGTATTTGTGTGAGATCAAAACGAAGTGGCCTTGGTCCTCGGGTAAGCTTTTTGAGTTTTAATTTCAGATCTGCTTCTAATAACTGATGATCTGTATCACAGTCTGCACTTCGTAGGGTTTTTGCAGATGTTATGCTTGATCTCCATCTTCTTTGTATTAAAATATAATCTATCTGATTTTTGGTAAAACTGTCTGGAGACTTCCATGTGAAGAGTCTTCTTGGATGTTGTTTAAAAAGTGTGTTGGCTATCGTTAACTCATTTTCTGTGCAAAATTCAATTAATTTGTCACCTGCATCATTTCTATTTCCTAATCCAAATTTTCCTAAAATGTGTCTCTCATTTTCAGCTCTTCCTGCACCTACTTTAGCATTAAAATCTCCCATTATTATTGCTATATCATTATGACCAATCTTATTTAATGTGTCTTGTAGTGTGTTGTAAAAATCTTCAATTTCGTCCTCCTCTGCTGTTGAAGTAGGTGCATATATCTGTATGAGAGTTGTGTTTTTTGGACGGCCTTTAAGTCTAATAGTGAGGATTCTATCACTAACTGGATTATATCCCATCAAAGCTTTTGCAGTTGTCTTATCTAAACAAAATGCCACTCCACTCTGGCCTCCGACATCTCTACCAGAATAAATGAAAATACTTCCATTTTCAGTTGTGAAATGTCCCTTGCCGCTCCAGCGATGTTCACTAATTCCTAAAATGTGAATGTTTAACCTCTCAAACTCATCACACACTACTTTAAGCTTTCCCTCATACAAACTTCTCACATTCCACGTTGCCATTCTCACTCTGTTTCTTAGTCTGGCACAGGGAATTTCCTTGGTAACACAGTCAGGATTAACTCCGTCATCACGATTACTAGTACTGGTCCCTGCGTCACACTCTTCCCCAGTGTTATCTGATCTGCCTGGCCTGGGGGTCTCGCCACCAGATCTCTTTCTTATTATGTTTTCTTTCATGGTTGTTATGGTTTCTTGGCAAGTTTTGCAGAAGGTAGTTTGCCGTTGCTTTCCTTCTGGGCAGTGACTGTACTAGTCGGTGGCCATAGCCATTGTCTCTACTGATGAGATCATCTGCCTATCGCCGCAGAGTGCAAGACCATAACCAACAACAAACTGTCGGCTGCTCTCACACTCCATCCACCACCTGCTTCCATGGCTTCACGTAACCCTGATCGGGGGGCTAAACGGGTACTCCACCTTGCCCAAGGGTGTCCCGTAGACTAACGGAGGAAAGGAGGCGTCTTACATCTCCTTTGATAGGGGATACCCCTACCCCGCTAACCGGGTAGCCATGGTACTTTTACAATTTTGTTACACTGGTCTTATACAACAATAATTATAATATGTAATCAAATATAGTACATGTACAGTGTACAATCGTGGAAAACCAAATGAACAGATAAGGCCTGATCCCCTACAAAAGTATATAAGGAAAAAATACTTAAGTGCCGATGGGGTTCGGAGCTTTGGACGTCTGTTGGTAACTGCACTAGAGAAGGTCTTACAGCCGGGAAAATCAATTTAGTACTTGTACAATTATAGCTGACAAACCTGTTTACTTGGGAGAGAGAGATATTAGTATATGTTTGACTCTGTGGTGTATGCGTTGTCAACTAAGTGTTTATAGGTTTGTATGCAGTCAAGTATGAATGTATTGTCGTCTCGTCATCAGTTATCAGATTAATGGAAATTTAGTACAACTTGAAATTGATGATTACTGTTGCTCTTGCTTGCTATAACAGAGTTATAGGAGTGGGAGGCATAAAGGTGTGCAACGTAAAGGTTTTGTTATGGAGTAGTGCACGGGTAAGCACCATAGTAGGAGGTAGCTATGGGTGGTAGTGGTGTGACGACGGGGCAGTCGGAGGTTAGTTACCGCAGTAGTGAACGATGAGACCCGTCGCATGTTGGGAGACATCTGGAATGTTAGCGGGACTCTGTGTTTTTATAAACCTAAATTGTTGTCAGCCAACTTGAATATGCTGCTATGCCTTCGTTTGATATGAGAACCTACGTTTGATACGAGAACCCAGTAAAGATGGAAATTGAAGGATATGGAGTTGATTTATCTATGAGTCAAGGTTGACGACTTTGTCTCGGCTTTGCCTCACCTACCCTGTTATAGGTGGGGGTAAATTGGTGCCAGCGACCAGCGTGTCTGACCTGGGATGTCGCGGAGTAGCTCCACAAACTTCGGCCGTTTTAAGAATTCTCCAAACGCCTGCCTAGGGGCGAGTTCTGGAAAGTCTTTACACTTCCATTGAACGCCTGTCAGGGGGTGAAACTGCTACTCGTTTCCTTCGATGTGTCCAAGAGCGAGAAATGGCTGTACGTTTTACAATTTCGTAGACGCCTGACCAGGGGCAAATCTCGCAGTTTTTCAAAGGCCTGTCGATGGGTGGCTGCTGCATTTAATCGTTCAATC
Source organism: Cepaea hortensis (assembly GCA_963921405.1). NCBI lineage: Eukaryota > Metazoa > Mollusca > Gastropoda > Stylommatophora > Helicidae > Cepaea > Cepaea hortensis. The sequence continues at coordinate 35,105 of CAWUFQ010000525.1, read as the reverse complement.
AAATCTCGCAGTTTTTCAAAGGCCCGTCCATGGGTGGCTGCTGCATTTCATCGTTCTATCGAATCTCGCAGTTTTTCATAGGCCCGTACATGGGTGGCTGCTGCATTACTGTTTGAAAGACCCAATCACGGGTGGCTGCTGTCGGTTGTCACATCATATTTGAAAGGCCCAACCATGGGTGGCTGCTGTCGGTTGTCACATCATATTTGAAAGGCTCAACCACGGGTGGCTGCTGTCGGTTGTCACATCATATTTGAAAGGCCCAACCACGGGTGGTTGCTGTCGGTTGTCACATCATATTTGAAAGGCCCAACCACGGGTGGCTGCTGTCGGTTGTCACATCATATTTGAAAGGCCCAACCACGGGTGGCTGCTGTCGGTTGTCACATCATATTTGAAAGGCCCAACCACGGGTGACTGCTGTCGGTTGTCGTCGAGAAACTTTTAAAGTGTGAACTACAAAGATGGAGCAGCAACCACTGTAACTGGGTTTGTAATTAGAACTTTTAAGAGATTTAGTAGAAGTTAATTAATATAAGAAATTGTATTTATAATGGAGGCTGAAGACGTCTCCCTGGGTCAAGTGTTGGGGAGCATGTGGAGAGCTATATATAGGCTGGACACGTCACTAAAACAGCAAGGAGTGGGTACTGACATAGAAAAGTTTAATGGTCAGGCAAAACATTTTAAGAAATGGATGGTAGCCATAGAAAAATATGCTTTTTTGATGGGAGCTACCGATGAAGAGAAGAAGAAGATAGCGTATCAGAGTAGCTTAACGCCGGTTTCAGATCACATTAGACGGAAATTAGATAGAGGGGTGGCGGAAACCTGGGAACAGTTTAAAGATGATCTGGCCCATAAATATGCAGAGATCACAGAGCCCCAACATGCCTTCTCAGTTTTAAGACAGTCTAGACAAGAGAATGGAGAAAGTGTACAACTATATAGTGATAGATTATTAAATTTGGCAGAAGAGGCATTTGTGGGACAAAACGTGCAGGGTGAAGAAGTAGAAAGAATGTTGGTAGGGATATTTGTAGATGGGTTGCGCTCAGATGGAATAAAGTTCAAGTTAACAAGGGAAAACCCAGTAAGAATGTCGCAAGCAGTGGATATAGCTAGACAAGAGGAAAGTTTAAGAAGAAGATTTAAGTTACGAGTAGGGAGAGAAATAGGAAGCAATATTGAGCAAAGAGTAGAAGTACCAATGTATATTGGACACGCTAGAAATAGCTGGAGACGGAACAGAATAAATAATAAGGAAACTAGGATGTGTCCACGGACACATAATAGAGGTCAACCTTCACATGGTAGGGGTTTCCATTCGAATGCCCAATATAATTCCACTACGCTAAGGCCACGTCTTGGTTTAACCTGCTTTAACTGTGGGCGTGAGATACACTTGTAAAGAATAGAAGACAGTCGCTCTATAACAATAACAGAAAGTACCGCAAGAGTGATATTAACTGTATAAATATAAAAATCTGATATGACAAGGGCACGGAGTTATATGGAGAAACTACATAAAAAGTCAGAAGTCAATAATTATCAGAAAAAGAATTTTAATAAGAAACGATGGAACTGGCCAGCTAATAATAAAGATGCGAAAACATTGCGAAATCAGTGGTTCGAGATTAGACGGTTACGATATTCACTTGCAAAGATGAGCAACAGAGACGATCAGGCAGACAGGGCCTCGGGTAGTCAGAAGGTGTTTTCAGTTTTTAGTGGCAGACAGGAAAGAGAGACACAGACAGTCAGTAATGCGGAGAAGAGTACTCAGACACAGATTGATAAGGTGGAAAATAAAACTCAAGTACAACTAACTAAGAAAATAGCACAAGGAAGGTAATTCAATGTGGTAGAAAAAATAGAACCAGCTCAGATGAAATTAGAAAAGGGCGAATCAGTTAAAATTCGAGACTCACATGCAGAGAATAGACAGGTACAGACGAGAAACACCAGAAAGAAAATTAGAAAAAGTGCTAATGATAGATCTAAAGCCAGTTTACTAGTAAATGTGGGAGATGATGCGATGGATGTGTCAGACTCCTCAGATGGGGAAATGGAATTTATCCCTAATCGGAGCATGAAAGGTAGTGGTATAAATAAAAAGAATGTCAGGTGTGCTGGTTCAGACTATAGAGATATTGGTTCTTCGTCGGCAGTAATATGTAGTGAACAGGCTGGTGGCACTATAATTAGTGAATCTTCGGAGGACGAAATAGGGAAATATAAAATATATAGTGTATTTAGTGAACAGACTGATGCTATAAAGGCACGAACAGCAAAGAGAAGTAAAAGAAAGGCTGCTGTTAAGAAGAAAGGTACTAGGGAGATAGCAGGAATATAAATTTCCCAGGGTTGTACAGAGGACGATGCGCGGAAGATCAAAGAATATAATATGTTAAGGCCACAATATTTTACAGATAGCTATGGATATTAAAAGAGAGGTGGAGGAAGAGTGACACTATTGTTAGGAGACAATTTACTAAGAGTTTGAAACTAGAATGAAAATGGGCTGATTGGTGATAGGACGAGTTGAGAGATTCTGAGATGTTGGAAAAACGCTTTGTGGTGTAGGATGAGTGAAGGCAAAGAGGTAGAGGTAGATTGTTGGCCAGAATAGTACAAGATGGTAGGCTATGGATTTATTTTTTTATGATAGTTGTGGTTTGGGTGCGGTTTTCAGGAGGATGTGCAGTTTGAGAGATTGGGGATGAAGAGTTTGATGAGAAGTTACAAGAGTAGAGTATACGTGAGGAGTATATTGGGTTGAATTGCGGTTGGAGTAATGATAGGTTTGAAGGGAGTTACGGTCTATCACAGTAAGTGGTATGTTGTGTAGAGGGCTCAATTGTTGTGTTTGGTGCGAAGAGGAAAGAGTAAGTATGAGTCACAACGGGTAATTGATAATTTGGTGAGCTGATATAGTGCCGTCTTGTGTTGTATAGAAGAGTGACCGAAGGGAGATGTGAATCAGTCCGGGAATAGTGATAGGTTGGGCAGTACGGCTGTTATAGCTTGAGAATAGCGTGAGTAAAGAGACAAGATGGAAGAGTCAGACATAATGTTCAAATTGTTTTTCCGAGAAAACAAAGTGTTGAGTATTTGAGTACCGGGGTGGTTTGCGTGGTTACGCTATAGAGAATTACAAGTGCAGAGAGCGTCCTTGTGTGCATAATGTGGACAGCCTTGTGTTTGATTGTGGTGAGTGGAGAGTGGATGATTTGGAGTTTGAGACGTCCTTTGTCTGAAGTGGCCGGATGGAGTGGGGTGCTCACGTTGAGTGATGTGTGCTGGAGTGGTTGACGTAGCGTAGAGTTGACACGGAGAGATGTGGGCTTATTATGGATGTTGTTGCTGGGGTTAGTGCGTGTCTGCGCCGGGTTGGCTCAGAGGTTTTGAAAGAGGAGTTGGGAAAGATTGGGGCAAGGGAGTAATTGTATTCTGAGCATTTTACGACATGATGACAGATATTGAATTAACATTTTGTTTGTCGTTTTATGAAGCAGATTCAGTATCGTTGGCGGATGTATTCTGAGGTGAGCGTGCCTGATGCAGAGGAATGAGAGAGTATAGCGAGGACGTACTCAGTATGTCTCATCAGAGTGATGTTTGTTGTGATTGGCTGTTGATAAATTTAATAATGATGGTTAGTGTGTAAAAGAGATAGGTGGTAGGATATAGCTAGATTGTGTTGAGCTGGTTGGCCGGATGCGTTTCTGGTTGGTGTTCCGAACGTGTTCCGGGAGATGTGAGTGGCGTGAGTGCCAGCGCTGTATGGTTGAAGGAGGAACCTTGAGTTGCTGTGTTGGACGAGAGATGTGATACGATTTTAAAAAGAATAAATTAAATGTGATGGTTGAATATACGGATGTCTGTTGGTGATGGTGATATAGTAAGCCGGTGATTGCGGAGAGGGCAGGAGTGAATAAGTCTGAGAGAGTTGTGATGTAAAGAGCTAGAAGGCATGTTGGAGTGGAATGTTTATTACGAGCTTGAGGAATGTAGCTGAGTGTTGGATTGGTGATGCGGGAGAGTGTGGTGTCTGTGGCGTCGGCTGGATGAGGGAGTTGAATTGTGAAAGTGCGCAGTTGCAAATAATGAGATGGATTGCGAGAATGCGTGGGCGAAAACTAGATTAGATTTCCAACAAAAGAATTTAGAAGCCAATACTTTATATTCAGGAGAACAGGAAATGGATGAGGAATCAGAGGTAGAAAGATATACTAGTTTGAGCGAGGACGTTTCAAGTTCTTTCCTCGATAATAGTGATGAGGACGCTGACAAAGTTATGGCCATCGTAGAGAGCAATAAACTATACCGAAGAAATTTAGCATTGTTGAAGAATCAATTAAAGAAGCGTAGAGGTACTGTATAGAATACAAGTGAGAAAATAATTAGGCTAAGTTGCGGTTGATTAGTAGGAGGAAGCATGTGTTTAGCTTCCAGAAATTTAGATAAAACTTGTTATTTTTGTTTAGTGACTTTTGTTGGGGGTATATGTTATTTTGCATTATGGTGGGAAATTCTGTCCGTAATAACGACAGAATTCGGGGGACAAAGGGTGTGTCCTTTAATTATTGACTTGGTTATTAATTTATTCTTATTTGAAAGTCATTAGCATTACAGTGTTTTCAGTTGGTAGTTGTATATATTATTTTGAATAATGTTGGGGGATAAACGCTGTCCATATAAGCGACAGATTTTAGGGGGGAAATGTCTTGTATCTTGATTTGTAGTCTTCATTAATTTTAAAACATTCGATGTTAACATATTAGTTTGGTCAGTTGTTTTGAGTTGTAAATTTAAGTTATTATGGTATTTAGGATTGAGTTATCGTTGATCAGTCTTGAATTTGGTTCTAAATAATGTTACTTGTGTGTGTGTGATGATAGAGTTTCATTTACGTTGGGTTACAATCTGAGGGTGTATTTGACGTTGTATGAATGGTCAAGGAGTAATTGCACGTGATGCCCATAATAAATGGACATATTAATTGCGTCCTCGGGATGTGTTTTACAGTTGACATTACATTTCGAAGTCACTATAAGTGAAGTTACGTTCTGAGCCATAATATAGGTGATGTCCATAATAAATGGACATTGATGGTAATTTTTTTAGTTTCTGGGATTTTCAGCATAACCGGGGGGGGGGGGGGGGTGGTCATAGATTGAGCTGTGGAGATCAGCATAAGTGAAGTTAGGTTCAGAGCCATGAAGTGGAGGTGATGTGGGATGCCCATAATAGATGGACAGATAGTATTTTTGTGGGGGTTGCTGTAGCAGCATAACCTGGGGTGGACATGGTGGGCGTTCAGTGCCATGAGGACATTGGTAGTATTTTTTTGGTGGCTGTGGATATCAGCATAACCGGTAGTGGTCATTTTCTAGGTGACGGGTTTTAAGTATTGATTCCCATAATAAATGGGCAAGTTGATAGGTTTTTCTGGCATGAACTGACTAGCGTAAAAAGGAGCTTAATTATGAGGGTTTGTGCTTCGAGTTTTTAGACTTTATTGCATAAAGTCTCAATGCGACATTGTTAGGTAAATGTGAGTGTTTTTGGATTTTTTTTGGAAGTGTTCTTCTTCTTCTTTCGTTCGCTTGAAATATGTTTATAACTGCAATGCTGTCTCTTGTATGAATTGAACTGTCTTTTTCAGTTCACACAGAGGTCCATAGAGTTTATCTTCCACTGTCGTCTCTCTAGGCCAGAAGGTTTGCCTAGATATGTTATATTTTGGGCAGTCTTGGAGTATGTGCTCTGCTGTCTGCGAGGCCAATCCACATATGCACATGGCTGTTTCGCCAATCTTGAATTTTGTATACATGTGGTTGCGTAATCTATTGTGCCCTGTTATGGGGCGCAGGATAATGACTTGCTCTGGTCTATCCATAACGTGGTAGTCATCTTGAGCATGATTTGGTGGCTTTCTGACTAATTTGATCTTTCTTTTCTTTTGGTGGTATGTAACGGGCATGTCAGGCTGTTCTTCTTTGGCTCCTTCCTTAGCCAATTGATCAGCTCTGTCGTTCCCGGGTACTCCACAGTGGGATGGTTTCCACTGTATGGTGACTTTATGCTGACTGCTAAGTTCAGAAAGTAGTGTCCTTGGTACTGGCAATTTCCCAGACATGGAAGTGTTCTTCTTATCTTCTCTGGTGCGCACCAATTCTGTGTCTTTCTATCCTATGTTGTGTGGGTTGAGTCAAGAAAGTTATGACATGTTGAATTTGTAAGCATATTAATGATTAAGATAATGTATACATGTCCATGATGATACTAAAGGTAAGAGTGGAATATAGTGAGGTCTTAAGCGGATTGCTCTGACCATGGGAAATGATGTTGACAAAGAAGAAGCATTAATGGTCGTCTATAAATAATTGAGTGTGGAGAAGTCTTGTGGGAATAGTGGATAGCTAAAGTTTCTATGGGTATAGCGGATAGCTGAAAATCCCATAGGTACTTGAAAAATACTGCATAATAGTAATTTAGGGAAAGAAGTAATACGAGTCAAGAAGACTCCTATGACTAGTTTGATTTTAGTTAGAATTTTACTGTCAGAAATAGTGTTTTTAATCAAATCAATCAAATGGTTGGGTTAGCGGGGTAGGGGTATCCCCTATCAAAGGAGATATAAGACGCCTCCTTTCCTCCGTTAGTCTACGGGACACCCTTGGGCAAGGTGGAGTACCCGTTTAGCCCCCCGATCAGGGTTACGTGGAGCAGCCGACAGATTGTTGTTGGTTATGGTCTTGCACTCTGCGGCGATAGGCAGATGATGTCAACAGTAGAGACAATGACTGTGGCCACCGACTAGTACAGTCACTGCCCAGAAGGAAAGCAATGGCAAACTACCTTCTGCAAAACTTGCCAAAAAACCATAACAACCATGAAATAAAACATTATAAGAAAGAGATCTGGTGGCGAGACCCCCAGGCCCTACAAGACACATTAAATAAAATTGGTCATAATGATATAGCAATAATAATGGGAGATTTTAATGCAAAAGTAGGTGCAGGAAGAGCTGAAAATGAGAGACACGTTTTAGGAAAATTTGGATTAGGAAATAGAAATGATGCAGGTGACAAATTAATTGAATTTTGCACCAAAAATGAGTTTACGATAGCCAACACACTTTTGAAACAACACCCAAGAAGTCTCTTCTCATGGAAGTCCCCGGACAGTATTACCAAAAATCAGATAGTTTATATTTTAATAAAAAGATCAAGCATAACTTCTGCAAAAACCCTACGAAGTGCAGACTGTGATACAGATCGTCAGTTATTAGAAGCAGATCTCAAATTAAAACTAAAAAAGCTTATCCGAAGACCAAGGCCACTTCGTTTTGATCTCACAAAAATTCCGGATGCATACACTGTAGAAGTTAGGAATCGCTTTGGGGTCTTGATGTCTATACAAGAAGAAATGACACCTGATGAACTGGCAGTGCAAGCTAGGGATATTTTGATAACTGCAGCCAAATATTTAATTCCGACCAAGAAAAAGCAACTTAAGCCATAGATTACATCTGACACGTTAGAATTAATAAAACAACGAAGGGAGCTGAAACAGAATGGATCCGATAACAGCAGAATGAAGTATAAATCTTTACCTCGAGAAATAAGAAAGAATACAAGAAAGGACAAAAATCAATATATACAAGATTGCTGTGCCAGAATAGAGCAATATCATAAGACTGGAAGCGATTAGGAAATGTTCAAAGAAATGAAGTTATTGACAAGAAATGTTCAACCTAAATTGAATGTCATCTGTGACAAGATGGGAAATACCTTAACAGAATCTAGACAAATTCTAGAAAGATGGCAGGAGTACTGCAGTGGAAAGTATGATATGAGTGACAGTGAGGATATGAATGAGATACGTGAGCCAACGACAGTAGAGACAGAACCTGAACCCTCATTAGGTGAAATTGCTAGGGCTATAACGAACCTGAAGAATGGTAAATCACCTGGAAGTGATGAGATACCAGCTGAACTAATTAAAGCGGGAGGAGAAGAAAGCATACACATATATCATGCATTATGTACAAAGATTTAGTAATATGGTATTTGGCCAAAAGATTGGAAGAGAACTATCTTCATTCCAATACCAAAAAAGGGCAACCTGAAATTATGCACCAACTATAGAACTGTTGCCCTGATCAGTCATGCAAGTAAAATTCTACTAAAAGTCATAATGGGAAGACTTCGTAAGAAAATGGAAGAAGAGATTAACGTAGTTCAAGCTGGATTTAGACAAGGAAGAGGAACAAGAGATCACATATTCAACATGCGTTTAATAATAGAGATGTGCAGAGAATTTAATATAAACCTATTCTCATGTTTTGTGGATTATTCAAAGGCATTTGACTTTGTACAACATCAGAAACTTTGGGAAATCATGAGGAATATGGGCTTTCCTCCACATGTAGTACAACTCATAAAAATGCTCTATCTAAACCAACAAGCAGCAGTTAGAATAGATGGCGAGGCATCAGATTGGTTTGACATCAAGCAAGAAGTCCGTCAGGGCTGCGTGCTGTCACCCTATTTGTTGAACCTGTACGCCGAAAATATAATGAGAAATGTAAGAGATGATATAAACAGGGAGCTATATGATGCCCTAAATATCGGCGGCCATGACATACCCGAGATTCGATATGCTGATGATACAGTATTACTCTCCACAACACAGGATGGCATAGAAAATCTAATAGCCTCAACCCAATTGAATAGTGAAAATTAAAACTTATATCTTAACATAGCAAAAACAAAGATAATGCATACAGATAAAACTACTATGGAGAAAGAAATATACATTGATGGGAGAAAATTGGAGGTGGTGGAAAATTTTGAATATCTTGGGTCATTGATTACCAACAACGGCGACACAATGAAAGAAATTAAACGACGACTATCAATTGCTCTTCAAAGACTAAAACAGCTGAATAAATTATGGAGTGGGACAGACAAAACTACAAAAATTAGATTTTTTAAGAGCATGCATCTTTCCCATTGCAACATACGCCTGTGAGACATGGACACTTACTACACAAGCTGAACATCGCATAAACGCCTTTGAATATAAATGTTATAGACGAGTTCTAAGAATATCTTGGGTAAAGAAAAGAACAAATGCATCCATACTTCAAGAATTGAATAGTGAAGAAGGTTGGCTATTAAAGTCGATAAAACAAAGAAAATTGAAATATTTCGGTCACTTGAAACGTCACGAAAGTTTGGAGAGAAAAATAATGGAAGGGTATATGCCTGGGAAGAGAGGAAGAGGAAGGCCAAAGAGAAGATGGGTGCAGGATGTGGCGGATGATCTCCAGATGGGTGTATCAGACGCAGGACATCTTGCTTGTGATCGAGAAGTTTTCCGGAAGGTTGTTATGGGAGTGAGGTTCTCTAAAGGACATGCTACTGAATGAATGAATTAATGAATCAAATGGTTACAGTTCACGATTGCACAATGACAACTTAAAAACATTGCTACAGATCCTTCAAATTTTGATTATTCATTACTCTGTGCAGTTCTGAATATTGATGTCAACAGTGTAACATCCCTAAATGGCACTGCATTTTTATGTTTTTTAGTCTCTGCATGTTTCTTCACTTTGGGAAATCATGAGGAATATGGGCTTTCCTTCACATGTAGTACATCTCATAAAAATTCTATATCTAGACCAACATGCAGCAGTTAGAATAGATGGCGAGACATCAGATTGGTATGACATCAAGCAAGGAGTCCGTCAGGGCTGCGTGCTGTCACCCTATTTGTTTAACCTGTATGCCGAAAATATAATGAGAAATGTAAGAGATGATATAAACAGGGAGCCATATGATGCCCTAAACATCGGTGGTCATGACATACCAGAGATTCGATATGCTGATGATACAGTATTACTATCCACAACACAGAATGGCATAGAAAACCTAATAGCCTCAACACAATTGAATATTGAAAATCACAACTTATATCTTAACATAGCAAAAACTAAGATAATGCATACAGATAAAACTACTATGGAGAAAGAAATATACATTAATGGGAGAAAATTGGAGGTGGTGGAAAATTTTGAATATCTTGGGTCATTGATTACGAATAATGGTGACGCAATGAAATAAATTAAACGGTGACTATCCATTGCTCTTCAAAGACTAAAACAGATGAATAAATTATGGTGTGGGACAGACAGAACTACAAAAATTAGATTTTTAAGAGCATGCATCTTTCCCATTGCAACATACGCCTGTGAGACATGGACACTTACTACACAAGCTGAACAGCGCATACATGCCTTTGAATATAAATGTTATAGACGAGTTCTAAGAATATCTTGGGTAAAGAAAAGAACAAATGCATCCATACTTCAAGAGTTGAATATTGAGGAGGGGTGGCTATTAAAGACGATAAAACAAAGAAAATTGAAGTATTTTGGTCACCTGAAACGTCACGACAGTTTGGAGAGAACAATAATGGAAGGGTATATGAATGGGAAGAGAGGAAGAGGAAGGCCAAAGAGAAGATGGGTGCAGGATGTGGCGGATGATCTCCAGATGGGTGTATCAGACGCGGGACATCTTGCTTGTGATCGAGAAGTTTTCCGGAAGGTTGTTATGGGAGAGAGGTTCTGCAAAGGACATGCTACTGAATGAATGAATGTTTCTTCAAGTCTTGTATTTTCGCTTTCATTTCGCACTTGCAGTACTTACAATGAGCCTTGGTCGAATCTCCATGAATTAACATCACCCAATTTTTAATTATGTCATCCTGCAGCCACTCTTTCCGGAATTGTTGTTCATCTCGCTTTACTTTTGGCATGTTGAAAGATTTGTTGAAAGTGTTGAAAGTGGCAGACACATATATAGGTGAGCAATTATAAAAAATCACATGAAAAAGAATCACAAAGTCGGCATCACAGCAATAATTCGCAACACGGTGAGTTTACAGTTCAAATAATGTTATTATAATTTATGTGCGCTTTTACTCTTTACCGGGGGTGAGGGGGGTGAGAGTGGAGTGGCGGAATTGCCAGATTGTTGAGCGTTGACCCAAGTCAGTTCAAAGTTTAAATAATGGCAGTTACCATAATTTACGCGCGTCCAGACCAAACAAACAATGAGCAATAAACATTTTAGACAGTAATAATTAGATGGCACCGAAAGAAAAGTAAAATCTATAAATTATCAAACTCCAAATGAAAAATATCTTGAATTACATCTAATATCCAAACGTCAGAAAACGACATCTAGACGCCGGCAGAAACATCTATATCTGAATGTAAAACATCTAGAACGGCAACCCTGCTCGCAACTTCTCCGTAGAGGAGAGGTGTGTAGTGGTTCAAGTGGTTAGACGTGAAATCAGGAAATATGAAACCAAATAGTGTGCACTCTAGTCGAGGAAGGTAGTTGGACGTGGACATATGGCAAAATGATATAGCAGGGAGTAAACAAAACTATATAGTGGCATCTATAATAGTATTGGTATCCATTGACACCTTGCCGTCTTGACAGACGATAGTTTGTGCTTTAAAATGGCATAATAACTTTTACTTATGGCGGTAGCGAGTGTGACTGATAAGGCCAATTCGCGCTGTAAATGGTCGTTCACAGTGGGTGGATGTGAACACGTGGTCATTTCCACCATCATGCACCATCTTACGTCTCACACGCTCGGTGTGTGACTTATCCGCAATAATTTTCTCCTTTGTCTTTAATTCCATTTCTGATGTTTGCCCTCCATGCAACACGTTCAGCTGCGACTTGCTCCTAATGTGCATTACCAATGCCTGTATCAATCATGTCCCGCTTACACACATCTTTGTATCGTAGTAGAGGCCGACCCTGAGATCTCCTACCCATCTGTAATTCACCAAAAAAGATGCCCTTTGGTATGCTACCATCATCCAACCCCCTAAGATGCCCTATCTATCTAAGTCTACGAAGACTGAGCATGGAATAAACCATCACACAACCTGATCTTTCCAATACTTCAGTATTTGTGATTTTGTCTTGCCACTTAATACCAAGAATTCTTCGCAGACACCGCATATGAAAGCTGTTAAAACGTTTCTCTTGGTGTGAGTAAGTTGTCCAGGTTTCGCTGCCATAAAGAAGAGTACTAAGGACACAAGCTTGATAGACACGGACTTTTGTTTTGGCAGTAAGCTTCCTGTTCTCCTATACTCTTTTTCTTAACCTGTTCATTGTTGTTGCTGCCTTACCTATCCGGATGTTGATTTCCTGATCTAGGGATAATTTGCTATTTACCACTGAGCCTAGATATGTAAAATGGTCTACCATCTCTAGTTCGGCGTCGTCAATAAAGATTGATGGTACCCCATGTGCACCTTGTGACATAATATGTGTCTTCTTTTTGCTATTGTTAAACCAAATTCAGAACAAGCATTGGAGAATGCAGATAGTTGACATTGCAATTCTTCCTCAGAGTGGGTCGTAATTGCAGCATCATCTGCAAAAAGCAACTCTCTGATCAGTACCCTTCTAAATTTGGTCTTGGCCTTCAATCTCTGAGCATTGTAGAGGCCGCCATCTGAGCGTGAGTGAATGTATATACCACCATCCTGATCTCGAAAGGCATATTTCAGTAGAAGTGAAAAGTATATTCCAAAGAGGGAGGGAGCTAGTACACAACTTTGCTTAACTCCACTCTTGATATCAAACTCTTCAGAAGTTGCACCATCAAACTTGATTATACCCTTCATGTCTGTGTGGAACGATTCCACAATGGACAGAAGAGTTGGTGGGCAGCCAATATTCTTTAGTGCCTTGAACAGACCCTCACGACTGACCAAATCAAATGCCTTTGTGAGGTCGATGAAGGCAATAAACAGTGGTTGATTCTGTTCACGGCATTTTTCTTGCATTTGTCGCAATGAGAATATCATATCAATGGTAGACGGTTCTGTCGAAAGCCACACTGTGATTCGGGGTAGACTTGATCTCCTAGGACTTGAAGTCTGCGCAGAACAATTCAGGCAAATACTTTTCCAACAATACACAGAAGTGAGATACCCCTATGGTTGTTGCAGTCGCTCTGATCGCCCTTGTTCTTGTACAGTGTTATGATGCTTGAATCTTTGAAATCTTGTGGGACTTGTTCTTCTCACCAGCATAGCTCTATTAGCTGGTGGATCTGTAGAGTGACTGTGTCTTGCCCACTCCTGATAACCTATATTGGAATCCCGTCCTTACCTGCAGCCTTGCCAGATGCAAGTTCATTTATAGCACTCTTAACTTCTGTTATGGTGGGAATTGTGTCCAGGTGGTCAAGAGTTGGTAGAGCCTCTATGGCGTTGAGGGCATCATCCGCTAGTTTGATCTCACTTGAGTAAAGCTCCAAATAGTGCTCTACCCATCTATCCATCTGCTGTTTCTTATCAGTTATGATTTCTCCAGTCAAGGTTTTCAATGGTGCACTTCTTTTGATCATTGGGCCACCGGCTTTATTTATTCCTTCATACATGCTTCTTATGCCGGTCTCTCTGGCCGAGGGGTTACAACACTTTCTCCGTAATTCCGTTTATCACGCAGAGTCTCGTAGCGGGCGAGAGCTGGATGCGGTTCGACTTCCGCTGGTGACATGCGGGATAACTGAGCCGGCCGCTCAGAAAGCAATGGCAAACTACTGAGCGTAATCTTGCCAAGAGATCAACAGACAGCTGAAAGATGCTGCTGTTGACAGCGATGTCCTGTAAAGGATATGCAAATTTTAAAAAAACATACTTCTTATGTTTCCCTTATCACTTGCGATTTGAATGGACTCACATAACTTGATCCAATAATCATTTGCACACTGCCTGGCAGCCTTTTGCACATCCTTCCTAGCTTCCCCTAGCTCACTCAGAGTGTTACGCGTTGGTCTTTCCTTGTTTCTTAAGAGAGCTTTCTTCTTCTTATCAATCAAGGGCTGCAGAGTCTCGCTGTTTGCCGCAAACCAGTCCTGTCTCTTATGATCCACAGTGCCGTAAACTCCTACGGCAGTTTTATAAAGAGTTTCCTTAAGTTGACCCCACTTTTCATTTACTGTACAATTTTCTGGTGTATCAGTGAAAGTGTCTTCAAGTTGCTGTTGAAACTGAAAGCACTTTTCAGGATCGTGAGTGTTAATAATATTAATCATGTGGCCAGATTTGTGTTTAGCTGTGTAGATTCTCTTTGGTCTCAGTCTAACCCTTGCAACAACCAAAGAATGATGCGTATCACAGTCAGCACTGTGGTAACTTCGAGTCAATGATATATGGTTCAGATGTTGTCTCCGTGTGATGATGAAGTCCAGCTGGTGCCAATGGCCCAATCTTGGATGTTTCCATGTGACCTTATACATCTCTTTTGTTGTAAAAAAGAAGTTTGTAATACATAGGTCATTTCTGCTGCAATGCTCCAGCAGCCTTTGCTCATTTTCATTCATGCGACCGATGTTGTATTTTCCAAGGCACACTGGCCATGAACTCGAGTCCTTGCCCACACGAGCATTGAAATCACCGAGCATATAAATGTTGTCAGATTTTGGAACTGCCTTGATCACGGAGTCTAACTCCTCATAGAACTAATCCTTCACATCATCAGAGGAATAGAGTGTCGGTGCATATGCAGTAATAATGGTGGCAAACCCACAAGAGGTTGCCAAGCGCAGGGATAATAGTCTTTCATTTCCTTCTGCTGGAATTTCAATCATTCTCAGTAGCGCATTCTTCACTGCAAAGCCCACACCGTATTGCCTTTTTTTCTGCCTGCCCTCTACCCTTCCAAAAAAAGGTGTAATTGTTTTCCCTGAGTGACCCTTCCTCAGCGAGGCGAGTCTCCTGCAGGCCAGCAATATCAATGTTAAGACCACTGAGTTGGGCATCAATCACAGCCATTTTTCTCACATCGTCAATATTGGTCAAGTCAGTGGACACATGGTTCTCACGTTTCAGGTTGCAAGCCGTAGCTTGAGGTTTTTATTTTTATTTTTATTAGTACCTGGTGTATTAGTTTTATAGCCTGCGATTCAGATTTTGACCTAGCCCCAAGCACCCATTGAAGCAGGCAGGCTGTGGTGGATCAGCACCCAATTGGCCGGGGGTTGCCCAGCTTGAGGCGGGCGGTAGCTGATCAGAGACACCTGTAAGTGTCACCCACCGTCAGAGGCAACGCGTGGCGCCCCTTGTCTGCGCCAATTGACAGGGACTTAAAACCTGTAACAGTTGCCTCTCGCTTTGATTCCGAGACCAGTTAAGACCATGGATGGAGTTATTGCCTCTCCATAGCACAAATCCTGGGCTAAAATATAGAGATAATGTGTTGCCCATGCAGCATGATCCCTCTCTCGGCCTGCCTAGTTCACTCTACATCTGGAACAAGACAAGCTGCAGAAGCTGCCGGATCAGCAAAGCAATGCTCTAACTGTCCGCCTGTCGGAGCTTCGATCCTAGACCAACTGCCAACCAAGGCTTAGGGCCTGGTCTGCCCTGCCATGAAATTTTGTCTTTAGGTTGCATTTCCTCGCACCAGGGTAAGGCTTGTACCCTCCCAATTGCGCTCTTCCGCCCGAAGCAGTTGACACAATGTTGGGTGTCGGGTTTGGTAAGCGCCGCCCAACGTTCGGCGCTAACAGAAAGCAGGTAGTACCGTCTACTGTTATACGGTAGCTCAGTCATATCTGACTAAGACCTGACACCAAATTGACAGACATTTTATTGATATCCACTGGATAGACTGTCATAACACTCCCTGGGGTGAGGGGAATCTGCTATCACACTTTAACAACGGGATACCTTTAGCCCTGGGACATAGGTGACCTCAGTCCACAAAACCCCTTCGGCCCTTGGAACCCTATCTCCCTCACTCTCAACCAAGGGACATTACCCCTTTCAAACCTCGTCCTGAACTCATGACGCAACTCTGGCAGCTAACTATGTTAACAATATGGTGTATTATACAAGATGAATGGATGAATGAGAATGATAATGATGATTCCGAGATAGTCCTTGCAGTATCTATGAGAGATAAGACGTGGCAAGGATCGAGTAGCCTCCTGGAGAAAGTGTCATCATCGTCAGGGCCTCAAGTCACACTATTGGGTAAGTCAGACACGCTCACCAAGTATCTCCGGCCTCCCTCCAGGTATAGGTTTCTCCACTTGGATAGGATGGCTGGCGAGTCGACTCACTGGTACTTGGGACCTCCGGTGGATGACGTCCCTGAAGTCTGGATCACCTTAGAGTAGGGATAAAGACTTCTCTCGGGAGCTGAGGAACTAGAACACTCCTCTGAAGCGTCTGGAAAAGTCTGATGGTACTGCGGGTATAGCAAGAGGGTGATCTTTTAATCAAGGGTAGTCGCTGTCCCAACTGTCTATGCAAACCCGCGCAGATCCTCCCACTCATAGCGCAGATATCACAGCACAGATACCTCCCTCGCTGAAACGTGGCACTGTAGATAGAGTTCAAAACAGACAAAAGTTTTTCCACAATATCAGGCACCACAGGGTACCAGGCACTTGGTAGCGGAGACATCATAACTAGTTGGCATGAAGGCAGTCAGTCCGTCTCACAATTGGGACACTAACAACAACCAGATACTTGCCCAGCTGAAGTGATGAACAAGGCGTTATGGTGCTGTCACGGCGATCAACCTGGGCTATCAGAAGTGGAGTGGGCGATGAGTTAGCTGGAGCCCCTCCTGAGACGTACTCTCGATTGTAAGTACTGCTCGCTGAGGTGGTGGACTTCCTAGCTGTTCACCCCGGCTCTCGCCCTAGTCCGGATCACTAGATTCGTCCCCAGATCATCGCTCTGCTCTCAACAAGATAGAACCTGTGGAGGATAACACTCAGTGAGAGCACCATGAATCAGACTTACCCACAGCAGATACACTTAAGTCCCCCTTACTCAGACGTGTGGACCCTTCCCATAAGGGCCACACTCCTTCACTGGCTGCTCCAGCGGTCGAGGACAAACTGGACCTAGAACTAGAGTGGCAGCTGTCCACCTACATCCTTTTTCTCATACAAACGTAAATCTGGGCCAAGGTTGGTGTCTGAGATATGTGTCTCCGCTGCAACATAGCTAGACAACACATACGGTTAGTGGGTTAGTTGTACGTATAGATAGAAGGGCCCTGAAGGAGGGCCGATGGCAGTACTTCCTCACCCCCTTCCTGTTATCCGCCAACGCTGATGTCGAACCAGGCCGTAGGCACCATCCAATAACTCCAAATAAATATACAGGGTGATCCCCCTGTAGCAGAAATCCACACCCCGTTCCTCCCTCCCTGGTCCCAGGTCGGGGCATTTAGAACGGTGTCATGTTCCATATGAACAATTCTGTCGCAATGGCCCCTTCTCCCTCTATCAACCTCTCAGGACACCACTATATATTAAGCTAGCATTCCATCGGGGGAACTAATTACAAGACAGATGTGAAGAAAGCCAGTGGTCGCCCACCATGTGATCCCAAGCTCGACTCCCGGTACGACCTTGAAACGACCTCGGAGGTTTCGGCCGACCGGTGCATTCGATTCGTTGCACTCGACCGAGTTCATCGATATATCACTCGATATATCCGAAGCGACTCCTTAATCTACTTCCCGTAGCGGTGCGGTTAATGGTTTGGGCACACTGGCCACGCCGACGCTCGAGGTTACAAAGTTGGCCATGTGTGAACTTAAATTACCGGTCTCGCTTCCCTGAACCCGATTTTCCCAATCTACAGGGTCTGTAAATAAGCCGCTCGCTGCTACCCTACAAAATAGCTTAGCAATACTATGCTGGTAAACACGCGTTTGCCCCAGGCTTAATTTACAGTCAGAAAACACAACCGTACCAATGTTCACACGTGACCTCCTTTCCCGCGCCGGTGAGTACACGCGTTAGCGAAATCTCATAATTCGAATCACCGACACCGCACTAGTTAAGGAAAAAGGTTGTACACATACCTTCCCACAAACAGCACGACAGTGGATAAGAGAAGCGTTGTCACTGCAACTGGACATTATGTCAGAAGTCTTTAACCCTCATTAAGACACGGCGTCCCGCTCTCTCTCTCCCATAGCACTGGGGCCAAAATGTCGACTGCCTGCCTGCAACCTTCGTCTCCAACTGATCATGTGTTCCGGGACAATCGACTGCGCTTGCGTCGAACATGCGCAGTCTGTCTTGCCCGTAAATCTGTTCCGCCACCAACCTACTGGAATATTCTTAAAGGGCGAGCAACGACTCTGGTCGGGTTGAGTCAAATTATTGGTTAATTCCCTTTCACTGGTAAATTTTCGTCACCCGAATGCCCGATGTCTCAACGGGCCTTTCTTCATCAGAAACATCACTAGGCGGACCCACTGAGTTCTGCGACATAGGCCCTCTCTTAAGAGAGTTGACCGCGTCGACTCTTTTCCTCAGGAGGTTCGGTCCGAGTGATCTCAACCTCTTCCTCCGGGACCGGATGCCTAGACAAAATATCAGCCCCAACATTCTCCTTACCGGGAATGTATTCAACCATAAAGTTGTAGAGCTGGAGCCACAACGACCAACGCATCCAGCGCGCGTTGAGCTCCTGGGAGGTGGCCAAATCCATCAAAGATCGATGGACTGAAGGTACCCGAAAGGGTACACCATCCCATACAAGCATAGCTGGGACTTCTAACAAGCCCAGACTGGCAACAGACACTCGCACTCGCCCGTCGAGCTGTTACGTTCGGCCGGCCGGAACACCGAATCCCGTACGCGACGGGTCGCCATACAGGTGGATCTTCTGATCCCGACTGTAACCGTGTCGTTACTACCGCTCTGTTTCCCTACGCTACACGCCTTGGGATCAACGGTATCGCTCTCGATGGAACTTGTAGTCTTCCAGACCCCTTTGGACTGTGGCTTCCCTAGCCATCTCTTTCGACAGCGAGGTTGGTAAGTCTGTGGTCGAACGGAGTTCCGGGCCGCAGGCGCCTTTCTCGACGCTACCCTTCCCTTCCGAACTAGGTTACTAGGGAATCCTTCCCTCTGGGCCTCTTCCCGACGTGTGATTGCCCCCCTATTACTGGGTGGACAATCGGACCTACCCCGTACGTTCCCATAGTCCTCCCTATGTAGTACTGGTTCTGATTGGTCCCCGTCTGGACCCGTAACCGGTTTCACTGCGACTGCCATCGCCAACAGGTGTGGAGATTTTCCACCGGACCTCTCCTCGGGTTTCCGTAGGAGATTTGCATGGAAAATTCTCAGAATTCCCCCGATCCGGATCTCGTAGTTGGACTTGGACACTACCCTTACCACGGGAAAAGGTCCTTGCCATCCAACTTCGAGCATATTGGTCCTTCCTGGACCCCACAATAATACTCCATCTCCCACCTTCAGAGCTAATCTAGTCTTAGTCCGATTCTTGGGTGTTGCCTTCTGGCACTCTGGGCAAGACCTTACTAACCGGCGTATATCACCAGTCATTCCGGGCCATTAATAATGACCGGAAATCCGCTGCAGCGTTGCTCTGACACCCATATGTCTATTCCCGGATAGATTACTACCGGATATGGTGTGTCCCCTCTGAAGAATTTGGAGACGGTAGTCCTTCGGGACCACCAACTGTCTGTGCTGTTCATTTGTCCTCCCGGCTCTCCGGTAGAGCAGCCGATTTTTCAGATAGTACTGCCCCCGTTGCGGTGGGTCGGCACTTTTCTGCAGTTTCTAGTAGCAATGACACAGAGTCGCGTCGTTGCTCTCGGCAGTGCGCAAATCCCCTAGCAGGGATTTTGAGCTGGTTGCGTCTGCCTCGTCTTTTCCCGCGTGGTCGCACTTATGTATGTCGCCTAGGTGGATTGGCTCCTTCGGCACCCCTAGAAATACATATTTACTTCCCAGGATCACGGGATATAGGGGATCAAGTAATACAGCTGCTGGAATGAGGCCCGTGACGTATCTGGAGCTAATCTCCACATTGGCTATTGGTAACGTCATGGCTACAGCACTCTTCATTGCAGGCTGTATCTCGATGTTCTCCCCTGTGAGTTGGTCTGGTCACACCAGACTGGCAGCAATTACGGCTTCGCCATCCAGGCCAGTGTCATAGAGACACTCCACCTGTTGGCCGTTTACTTTCACCAGCTCTATCACTGGTGGCCGTTCTCGGTCCAGAGTCCCTTCAACGACCTCTACCTTTTCGGTGGAAACCGCCTTTGGTTCCACAAGGCAGGCCGCGAAGTGAAAGCTCTTAGCCTTCGCTTTGCAATTCTTCGTATTATGAGAGGGCTCCTTGCAAATCGAACAGCATTTATCATACCTCTTTTTCGGGGGAGATTTAGGTGGGCTCTTGCTCCCACCTTTCGACTTCTCAGGACTCTTTTCTGTGGACCTCTCTGAAGATTCTACCTTTTTCTGATGAGAGCTTTTAAATTTCTTCTTATCAGCCTTGTCCTGTCCTTTAGTACTAGTGGGACAGGTGTCACTACCCTCCCCATGTACTACGACGTACCTTTCAGCTAATTTTGCCACGATGTCTATCCTTTCCGCCCCCTGTTCTCCCAAGAAAGTTTTTAGCGGTGTCAACATATGCTTTCGCATTTGGTCGACAATCATTAGTTCTTCGAGACTTTCGTAGTCTTTCGCAAATCCGGCTAACTCCATCCATTTATGCAAATAGGATTTGAGTCGCTGGCTATATGCGGCGAATAACTCACCCGGTTCGCGTTTCGCAGACCGAAACTTCTTCCGGTACGTGTGGGAAGTCATTTCGAACCATTTCAATAACGCCTCTTTCAGTGCGTTGTAATCGTTCTCGTGTCCTGCCGGTAAACGAGCATAGACCTCGAACGCGGTTCCGCGCAAACCTTGGGATAATTTCAGACACTATTTGTCTTTATCGAGACCCATTGCGACAGACATAGCCTCGAATTTCTGTAAGAATTGATCTATCTTCTCTTTGTCTTCCTCAAAAATTGCAAGAGGAAACTTCATGGCCTGGTAACGATGTCTACTTAAGGTGGGTGAACCAGGGAGTGAAGAACCTCCTACTGCTCCCTCATGATCTCTACTGGTTTGTGCCTAGAGCTCGAGTTTCCGCATTCGGTACTCATGCTCTCGCTCAAGTCTCCTAGCTTCTTGTACAGCTTCGAATTTCTTTTGCTCAGCCTCTAATTTCTTTTCCTCCAAGGCTAACTTTCTATCCTCCCTGTCCGCTTCATGCTTTCTTCTCTCTCTTTCTTCCTGCCGGAAGTCTCTCTCCACCTCTTGTATATACTGCAAAAGTGCATCACCTGTCAGGCCCATTCCTTCGCCTGTTGCCTGCACTTCGGCCATATTTAGTTTGCTAGAGGCCATAGTTAGGATGGGTGTGTTAGTAGTGTTAGTGTATATTCAACAGGGCAATATACAAACAGTACACAATTCTAATTTATATACCACAACACACAGCACACCACAAGTCAATCAGTCTTAGTCAAGAGAATAAATAGGACCAAAGACCTACGTAGACTTCTATAGTGATGATATGAATGATATGTCCTAACACCTATCAATAATCACCAGAGCTGAATCATTTCGATCCCCGACGAGCCCCCAAATAATGTCATAACACTCCCTGGGGTGAGGGGAATCTGCTATCACACTTTAACAACGGGATACCTTTAGCCCTGGGACATAGGTGACCTCAGCCCACAAAACCCCTTCGGCCCTTGGAACCCTATCTCCCTCACTCTCAACCAAGGGACATTACCCCTTTCAAACCTCGTCCTGAACTCATGACGCAACTCTGGCAGCTAACTATGTTAACAATATGGTGTATTATACAAGATGAATGAGAATGATAATGATGATTCCGAGATAGTCCTTGCAGTATCTATGAGAGATAAGACGTGGCAAGGATCGAGT
Source organism: Cepaea hortensis (assembly GCA_963921405.1). Taxonomy (NCBI): domain Eukaryota; kingdom Metazoa; phylum Mollusca; class Gastropoda; order Stylommatophora; family Helicidae; genus Cepaea; species Cepaea hortensis. The sequence goes on along the minus strand of CAWUFQ010000525.1, from coordinate 13,229 downwards.
AGCCTCCTGGAGAAAGTGTCATCATCGTCAGGACCTCAAGTCACACTATTGGGTAAGTCAGACGCGCTCACCAAGTATCTCCGGCCTCCCTCCAGGTATAGGTTTCTCCACTTGGATAGGATGGCTGGCGAGTCGACTCACTGGTACTTGGGACCTCTGGTGGATGACGTCCCTGAAGTCTGGATCACCTTAGAGTAGGGATAAAGACTTCTCTCGGGAGCTGAGGAACTAGAACACTCCTCTGAAGCGTCTGGAAAAGTCTGATGATACTGCGGGTATAGCAAGAGGGTGATCTTTCAATCAAGGGTAGTTGCAGTCCCAACTGTCTATGCAAACCCGCGCAGATCCTCCCACTCATAGCGCAGATATCACAGCACAGATACCTCCCTCGCTGAAACGTGGCACTGTAGATAGAGTTCAAAACAGACAACGGTTTTTCCACAATATCAGGCACCACAGGGAGCAGGCACTTGGTAGCGGAGACATCATAACTAGTTGGCATGAAGGCAGTCAGTCCGTCTCACATTGGGGACACTAACAACAACCAGATACTTGCCCAGCTGAAGTAATGAACAAGGCGTTATGGTGCTGTCACGGCGATCAACCTGGGCTATCAGAAGTGGAGTGGGCGATGAGTTAGCTGGAGCCCCTCCTGAGACGTACTCTCGATTGTAAGTACTGCTCGCTGAGGTGGTGGACTTCCTAGCTGTTCACCCCGGCTCTCGCCCTAGTCCGGATCACTAGATTCGTCCCCAGATCATCGCTCTGCTCTCAACAAGATAGAACCTGTGGAGGATAACACTCAGTGAGAGCACCATGAATCAGACTTACCCACAGCAGATACACTTAAGTCCCCCTTACTCAGACGTGTGGACCCTTCCCATAAGGGCCACACTCCTTCACTGGCTGCTCCAGCGGTCAAGGACAAACTGGACCTAGAATTAGAGTGGCAGCTGTCCACCTACATCCTCTTTCTCATACAAACGTAGGGCAGGGCCAAGGTTGGTGTCTGAGATATGGGTCTCCGCTGCAACATAGCTAGACAACACATACGGTTAGTGAGTTAGTTGTACGTATAGATAGAAGGGCACTGAAGGAGGGCCGATGGCAGTACTTCCTCACCCCCTTCCTGTTATCCGCCAACGCTGATGTCGAACCAGGCCGTAGGCACCATCCAATAACTCCAAATAAATATACAGGGTGATCCCCCTGTAGCAGAAATCCACACCCCGTTCCCCCCTCCCTCGTCCCAGGTCGGGGCATTTAGAACGGTGTCATGTTCCATATGAACAATTCTGTCGCAATGATCCCTTTTCCCTCTATCAACCTCTCAGGACACCACTATATATTAAGCTAGCATTCCATCGAGGGAACTAATTACAAGACAGATGTGAAGAAAGCCAGTGGTCGCCCACCATGTGATCCCAAGCTCGACTCCCGGTACGACCTTGAAACGACCTCGGAGGTTTCGGCCGACCGGTGCATTCGATTCGTTGCACTCGACCGAGTTCATCGATATATCACTCGATATATCCGAAGCGACTCCTTAATCTACTTCCCGTAGCGGTGCGGTTAATGGTTTGGGCACGCTGGCCACGCCGACGCTCGAGGTTACAAAGTTGGCCATGTGTGAACTTAAATTACCGGTCTCGCTTCCCTGAACCCGATTTTCCCAATCTACAGGGTCTGTAAATAAGCCGCTCGCTGCTACCCTACAAAATAGCTTAGCAATACTATGCTGGTAAACACGCGTTTGCCCCAGGCTTAATTTACAGTCAGAAAACACAACCGTACCAATGTTCACACGTGACCTCCTTTCCCGCGCCGGTGAGTACACGCGTTAGCGAAATCTCATAATTCGAATCACCGACACCGCACTAGTTAAGGAAAAAGGTTGTACACATACCTTCCCACAAACAGCACGACAGTGGATAAGAGAAGCGTTGTCACTGCAACTGGACATTATGTCAGAAGTCTTTAACCCTCATTAAGACACGGCGTCCCGCTCTCTCTCCCGTAGCACTGGGGCCAAAATGTCGACTGCCTGTCTGCAACCTTCGTCCCCAACTGAACATGTGTTCCGGGACAATCGACTGCGCTTGCGTCGGACATGCGCAGTCTGTCTTGCCCGTAAATCTGTTCCGCAACCAACCTACTGGAATATTCTTAAAGGGCGAGCAACAACTCTGGTCGGGTTGAGTCAAATTACTGGTTAATTCCCTTTCACTGGTAAATTTTCGTCACCCGAATGCCCGATGTCTCAACGGGCCTTTCCTCAGCAGAAACATCACGAGGCGGACCCACTGAGTTCTGCGACATGGACATATCTTAGTCTTAATTAAATGGATCTCCAATCTGAGTCTGACTGGACTGTCCGAATTACATGACTTTATGCCAGTGACTAATACATCATTGATGCCTCTGTGATAGGGATAATTGAAATGTATTCTTCTTCTTTCGTTTGCTTGAAATATGTCTATAACTGCATTGTTGTCTCTTGTATGAATCTAACTTGTCTTTTTTTTTCTTTAGTTCACTCAGCGGCCCACTGTCGTCTCTCTAAACCAGATGGTTTGCCTAGATATCTTGTATTTTGGGCAGTCTTAGATTATGTGCTCGGCTGTCTGTGACGCCAGATCACATGTGCACATGGCTGATTCACCAATCTTGAATTGTGTATACATGCGGTCCATAGAGTTTATCTTCCACTGTTGTCTCTCTAGGCCATAAGGTTCGCCTGGATATGTTGTAGTTTGGGCAATCCTGGAATTTGTGCTCTGCTGTCTGCGACGCCAAACAACATGTGCAATTGGCTGAGTCACCAATTTTGAATTTTGTATACACGTGGTTGCATAATCTATTGTGTCCTGTTCTGAGGCGCAGAAGAATGACCTGTTCTAGTCTGTCCATAACGTGTTAGTCATCTTGAGTAGGGTTTGGTGACCTTCTGAGTGATTTGATCGTTCTTTTCTTTTGGTGGTATGTAATGGGCGCATCCGGTTTGGCCTGATGAGAGTAGGAAAATGTTGTTCAACTTATCAGCTCCCTGATCGTGTATTAAAGGAAATTGGAACAACTAAAGCATACCAGAGTCACTTTGAATCTGAAGCTTCAACTTCATCATCCAAGCTAAGTTTACCCTGTTGATCTTGTGAGACAGACATCAGTGAAGATGAGGGTATGATTCTATAGGGTAAATCACATCAATATCTATGTAATTTCTTACTTTCTCAATCTAGATGTTTTTCTGAATGTTTACCAACACGATCTATATATTTCTAGATGTTGTTTGGGCTGCTTCTAGATTTTTTTCTTTCAAACGTGACAACAATGGTTGCGAGCTCAACTTTTATAATTCCTTCCTTATTTATATGCTGTATTTTGTGTGTATTATCTACAGTAATAATGTTTTCTTTTTATTATCCTTGTTTGTGTTATTCGTGAAGGAGATTCTTCTTCTTCTTTCGTTCGCTTGAAATATGTCTATATCTGCAATGTCGTCTCTTGCATGAATTGAACTGTCTTTTTCAGTTCACACAGTGGTCCATAGAGTTTATCTTCCACTGTTGTCTCTCTAGGCCAGAAGGTTTGCCTAGATATGTTATATTTTGGGCAGTCTTGGAGTATGTGCTCTGCTGTCTGCGACGCCAATCCACATGTGCACATGGCTGTTTCACCAATCTTGAATTTTGTATACATGTGGTTGCGTAATCTATTGTGTCCTGTTCTGAGGCTCAGAATAATGACTTGTTCTGGTCTGTCCATAATGTGGTAGTCATCTTGAGAAGGTTTTGGTGGCTTTCTGACTGATTTGATCATTCTTTTCTTTTGGTGGTATGTAACGGGCACATCAGGCTGTTCTTCTTTGGCTCCTTCCTTAGCCAATTGATCAGCTCTGTCGTTTCCGGGTACTCCACAGTGGGATGGTATCCACTGTATGGTGACTTTATGCTGACTGCCAAGTTCAGAAGGTAGTGTCCTTAGTACTGGCAATTTCCCAGAGAGGAGTGCCTCGAGTACTGATTTTGCATCTGTCAGTAGCACCACAGGTTGTGTACCATTGCTGTTATTTAGTAATTTCTCTGTTGCTATCTTGATTGCCTCAATTTCGGCATCATATTTATGGCAGTACTTTCCTGTCGGTACTCTGGCTGTGTCCCTAGTATTATTTGGGTATTCTATGTACACTCCCGCTCCTCCATTTCGAACAGCATTTTGTGCTGACCCATCTGTGTAGGCTCGGATCCAGAGGTCCTGTGGGTATTCTTCATCAAGGAAGCTGAAAGTGGCTGTTCTGCGCAGCACACTGTTCTGTTCTTCCTTGTCAAATATTCCTCTCACTTTTGTCTGGATTTTTAACGATAGTCTATGCTCATCTTTCCATGGAGTTCGCTCTGGAATAGTTGTTAGGGGGATACCAACTGTGGGCAGATCAGTGGTTTCTCTGCAGAGTCGTTTGGCCTGGTGGATAAAATTACTTCTTTTCAACCGCCCCATAGCTAGGTTTTCAAATCTGTTCTTCATAGGGTGGCCTGGCAAGCTGAGGAACTTTTCTGCTTGTATTAGCGTTTTCGTATCTCTGCGCTCACTCAGTGCCTGTGTCCTTCCCATCTTCTCCATTTCCACTATAGGGGTTGATCTCATCCCTCCTGTGGTGACTCTAAGTGCTTGATTTTGCACCTTGTCCAGCTCTTGTAGTGTGGTTTTTGATGCTGAACACCACGCAGTTGACCCATATTCCAGGTGTGGTCGTATGCTCTGTTGGTAAACTTTGCTAAGTATTTTCGTACTGGCTCCCCATGTGGTTCCACTTAGCTTTCTCAGAATGGCTATTTTCCTTCTGGCTTTAGCTACTGATTTGTTGATGTGCTTTCTCCATGTCAGCCTGCCATCAAATGTTACTCCAAGGTATGTTGGTTCTTTATCATCTCTTAGGGGTGTTCCATTTATCTGGATGATCCCTGCCTTTTGTTTTGGAGAAAGGGTAAATAGGGTGGTGCTGCACTTGTCAGTGTTTATGCTGACACACCATCTATTTGCCCATGCAGCAAATGTATCTACAGCTCTTTGTAGCAATCTGGTAGCCACTGATGCATATTCATTTGTGCTCCATAGAACCAGGTCATCGGCGTACATTGCCGCTTTAATTCCATGCGGTAGGTGAGCAACAAGATCATTGATGAAGATTAGAAAAAGTGTGGGGACAAGACTCCGCCCTGGGGGACACCGTGACGCAGTAGTACTTTCTTGCTCTTGAGTCCGTCTATCTGTACTCGGGCTCTTCTGTTGTGCAAGTATGCTTTCACCCATTTGTACATTCTTCCATTGACTTTGCAGTTTCTCAGTTTCTTCATCAGACCTTCTTTCCAGACTTTGTCAAAGGCTTTCTTCAGATCTATCCATGCTGCAAGCACCAGCTTCTTCTCTTGGAATGCATCCTCAATTTCTTGAGAGAGGTAGGTTGTCTGATCTTCCGTAGAGTAGCACTGCCTAAAGCCAGCCTGCTGTGGCACAAGGATGTTTTTACTTTCAATGTACCACTGCAGTCTGTGATTGATGATGCGCTCCAGTGTTTTGCAGAGACAGCTGGTGAGGCTAATTGGTCTGTAGCTGGAGGCAATGGAACCATCTTTCCCTGATTTTAGGAGGGGTATCATGATTGCTTCTCTCCAGGCTTGTGGAACACTGCCTAAGGTCCAGCTGTTATTGAAGATCTGCAACAGCTTTGTTTTGGCCTCTGTTCCTAGGTTCCTGATAATTTCATTGGAGATACCATCAGCTCCTGGTGACTTTCTCATTTTCAGTTTTGATATGGCTAGCTCCAGTTCGCTGATTGTGATGGGTGCCTCCAGAACCTCATGTACTATTTCCTTCTGTCCTGTATGTTGTCGTTTCTCTCGAATCTCTTGTTGTTTCTCTGGACTAATTTTGATATTGTTATCTTGTGCGAATGAGTCCGCAAAATGGTCAGCTGCTTGCTTTCTTGTTAAGATTTTTCCATCTTTATGTAGTGCAATTTTTGAGTTTCTCCCTGTGCCCTCGTCATTAAGCTGTTTTATTAGCTTCCACAATTTCCTTGTGTCTCTTTCAAAGTTCAGAGACTCTGTTTTCTCCTGCCAGCTTTTCCGTCTAGCCTGCAGCTTGGCCCTTTGAAATTTGGCTTTTGCGTGCTGGAATTTATTGTGGTGCTCTTGGCTGGGTGTGGCCTCTGCTTTCTTTCTACACACTTCCACATCATTATGCAACTGTTCCAGTTCACTACTCCAGTAGGGTTTATATTGTTTACGGGCTCCTCTTGGTACTGTTTCTCGCGCTGCCTGTAGCATGCATTTCCCAAACTCTTCAACTACTTTATTTATGTCTTTCTCAGTGTTCAGGTTTCTAACCAGTATGCTGGTGTGATGCTTGTACATTGCCCAGTCTGCTTTCTTGTAGTTCCACCTCGAGAGGGTGCTGCTTTCACTTAGAAGCTCATTTTCTACGGTTAGAAAGACTGGCCGATGGTCACTGCCACCAAGTTGTTTCCCAACAATTCGTGTAATGTTCCACTCCAGGTCTGGTGAATAAAAAGCCAGGTCAGGTGTAGTTGTAGAGTGCCATGATCTCGAGTAGAAAGTATGTGGGTCTGACGGCTTGTTAATCAGGATGAATCTATTCTCATCCTGCCAGTCTTCCAGTCTCTCTCCTCTCTGGTCCATGTGATCATAGCCCCAACTCTGCGAGTGGCTGTTGAAATCACCACACACAATCATTTTTTCTTTTAGTGGTAGTGTGTCCAGTGCCTGTGGGCGGTCACTTGGACAGTAGTAATTGATCAGATGTAGGTCTGTATTACCTGTCTTAAGTTTAAGTGTCTGATACTCAGCCCCTTCCATGTAGACTTCGATTTTGGGAAGCCATGATGTTATTTTTTACAAGGGTCAGTATCCCACCTTTTCGCCTGTCCTTTCGGTCAGATCGGTAACACTGGTAGCCTCTGATTTTGAAGGCTATATTTTCATTTAGGTGAGTTTCTTGCAGGCAACATATGCTTACTTTTTCTTGGTCCAAGATGTTTTCTAATTCTATTTTTTTGTTGCTGACTCCCTCCGCATTCCAGTGCATTATTTTAAGTCTTCGTTTGGTAAGGCCAGTCATCCTATTCTCATGTCCCCTGGCTCCACAGGACATCTGAGAAGGACCTCCAGTAGTTGGGGTTGGACCCTTTCGAGACATAAGGCCCGGCACTGCACCTGCCTGGGAGTCCAAAGCAGGGCGAGCACCATAACGATTAGCAGTTGTCGACATATTCCATTTTGCGTGGTTGCGTGGCATCCTGATTTCTGTGGTGCGCCTCTTGGCTGGTTGCCTCCGACTTCAGCACCTTTCTTTGCTAGAGCAGACTGTGGTCTCACTCGAGTGTAGATGTGTACGCGCGCACACACCTGTCTGCGCATGCATGTACGTGCATACACATCTAGAGCATACTGGTTATTTTCCGGCGCCAGAGATTCGCCGTCGCCCCTTCTCCTGTTAGTTTAAACAGGTCCGCCACGTGAAGGCCAGGAGTTGGACTTTTGCTGCATAGGTTATGTATTCACGAGCCATTGAGGTATTTAAGCAATGTTGGGCGCTCACCCCAACACCGCGCCTCGGCTACATACAGCAACATTTGGAACCCGTGAAGGAGATGATTAGGACCAAAACATGCTCTGACATTTGAAGTCCTGAAACATCCAGCGTAAAGTCCAGACTTGGCGCCATAGGACATTTACGTCTTGTCTGGAGTCTTCAAAGAACATTTGCAGGGTCAGAGGTTTGCAGATGTCAACGAGGTAATGGAGACAGTGCAAAATTGGTTTAACCCCCACTCAAGATCTTTTTCCTCTCAAGCTAGTGGATAGATGGACAAGTGTGTTGCCAGGCAAAAGGACTATGTTCAGAAATAACACACAGCAAATTTCTGGTTCGCACTATTGTAAAAAAAAAAAAAAATATTCGTAAACTTCATGTTACTTATTTACTTCCCTCGTGTTATTAATCGGAACCCTTTCCTGTCACCAATGGAGTGAAGCAAGGATGTGTCCTGGCACCAACATTGTTCAGCCTCATGTTTTCAGATATACTTACGAATGCCTTCGAGAACGACGACATTGGAATAGACATCAACTACCGTATGGATGGAAAGTTATTCAATCTCAGAAGGCTGAAAGCTAAAACCAAAATTAACAGCGACACCGTCAGAAAGCTCCTGTTTGCTGATGATTGTGCTCTATATGCCAACTCAGAGGCGGACATGCAACATAATGTTTCAGCTTTCTCACATGCCTGTGCCAACTTTGGGCTCAATATCAACTTGGAGAAGACTGTAGTTATGTACCAGCCAGCTCCAGGGAATAACCACACTGTGCCGAATATCAAAGTGAATGATCATAGACTAAGTGTTGTGGACAAATTCACCTATCTTGGCAGCACCGTGTCACAAGCTGTCACAATTGATGACGAAGTGAGTGCAAGAATCTCCAAGGCTAGTGCGGCCTTTGGCAGACTGTACAAGAATATATGGGACAGAACTGGAATAAGCCTGCAAACAAAGCTAAAAGTCTACAAAGCAGTTGTATTATCCACACTGCTATACGCTTGTGAAACCTGGACTGTTTATCAGCGACACGCTAGGAAATTAAACCACTTCCACACAGTCTGCCTAAGGAAGCTACTGAAGATTAAATGGCAAGACAAGATTCCAGACACTGAAGTCCTAGAAAGAGCGTCCATGCCCAGTATCCACACCCTACTGATGAAGATTCAGATTCGCTGGGCTGGTCACTTGACTCGCATGCCAGATCACAGGCTCCCTAAACGAATATTTTACAGCGAACTGCGTTGTGGTAAACGCTCCCAAGGTGGCCAGAGGAAACGTTTTAAAGACACTCTGAAAATTTCACTGAATGCTTTTGGAATTCATCATGACACCTGGGAGGCTGCAGCCAGAGACCGAAATTCGTGGCGTGCATCATTACGCAAAGGTGCAGTCATATGTGAGGCAACCAGGACTGCAAGAGCTGTGAAGAAAAGGCAGGACAGAAAAACCACTGCAGGAAATCCTCCTCCAGAAACGTCAAGCATTCTTTGCCCACATTTTCAAAGAACATTTCGAGCGAAAATAGGCCTTATCAGCCATCTTACAACTCACGACTCCATACCCTCAACCCCACTGGATGAAATGAATGATCATCATCATTCTTGATGGACAAACAACATAACAACATAACATTATTATTATTATTATTATTATTATTATTATTATTATTGTCGCTGGTGGTTGTTTTGTTGTTGTTGTTGTTGTTGTTGTTGTTGTTGTTGTTGTTGTTGTTGTTGTTGGTAGTGGTGGTGGTTGGTGTTGTTTTTTGCTGTTGCTGTGGTTGTTGTTGGTTTTGCTGCTGCTGTTGTCGTTATTGTTGTTGTTATCTACAATGTAAAGGTTAAATAGCGTGATGAGAGGGGATTGGAGAGTCATGTACGCCGACGTCTGCTTCCGACTCGTCACAAGAAGACAAAGAACATGAAGATGAAGGTCCCTTTTGTATTTTATCATTACACATTAAGAACGTGGTGATAGGCGCATATTTTCTTAACCAAACGGCACTCAATATGGTCGGTATCAGCCTGATAATCTGACCTGGTCTTGCTGCCCGTTTGACGAGACTATGTCACTTCCAGAGCTTGCGGTCACTTCAAACTCCTTCCTCGGGGGATTCGGTCCACAGCCCACTGGATCGGCAGTAAATGGGTTAACTGCAGTGCTGTGCATTTATGTTTTGCTCCCACACACAAACACTATCAATCGATGGGAAATTAATACGGCCGTTTCAATTATAACGAGAAGTGAAATCTCAGGCATTGATTGGAACTTGCAAAAGTTAGTTAGTCGTTAGTCGTGGTTCCAACTTTATAGCAAAGGGTCCCCCCCCCCCCCGCCAATTATGCTCCGTTCCTGTGCCAGTGTATATCATACAAAATTCTCATCACTGCCCCATGTGAAAAGTGGAACACGCAGCCGTACCGACAAACCAACAACACGCACAGGCAAGTACATGCATAAGGCCACTGCCAGAATGTCAACACAAAAGTCCGCCACGAAAAGTACAGTTCATCTTCGATGGAAGCGGCAGCCACTAGAAAACCAGTAGTCATACATTGCTGCATAAGGCAACCTAGTTAGTTCAGCGACCGGCCGATCGCCATTTTTGTGAACAAGCAGTTCACGCTACAGACAACCGCAGACAAATTTAAAATTACTCCACGCGAAATTCGCAGCTCACAGTGTCGTTCCACACACTCAACTCAGTAGTAAGGCGACGGAAACATAATTACAGAAGCAGAAGTGAAGAAAATAATTGGGAATAAGAGGACATGATAGACAATATAACAATTAAAAGTTATTTAACGGGGATTCGAACCTATTGCCTCCAAATTGTGACGGCGGTTCCTTGAGGTTACCCCTAGCAAAAGGTGAAATCATTATTCAGGTCTATCCTGATCCCACACAAACCGCCTCGGAGAGTCAAAGATCTATTACTGTTCTATAATTGGTATCACATGGATCTTTAATTTGAAGACCAAGAGAGAAGATACTGGACAATTTGACATCCTGGCAGAAATTATTGACTGCAAATGATTTAGAAGGCTGTGACCAGACGTGATCACCAGCGCCATATGGCATGGACTATAAAAAATAATTTGAATAATTTGTATACAGGTCTACGGAAATTGCCACCATTATCATGTGCCGCGCTGGTAAGTATAGGTGAAAGCAGCTGACCTTTTCCATCACAAGTATCGTGTCTGATCTATTTATCATTCATCATCATCATCTACACGTTTGCCGTTAAGCGTTGTGGGAAGGAATAGTTGACGATCCAGAGCCCGATGGGCGGCACTGGATTGTGTCATTCCGTGTGATTGTACAATGTCTTTGATGTCATCGATCCATTTTCTACTCGGGCGTCCTCTAGCTCTCGTATCAGATCTTCTTTGATGTAGGGCCAGTGCTGGTAGTTGATGATGTTGCATTCTAATGAGATGGCCGAACCATTTGATCTTTTTATCATTACATGATTTAATCATGTTCCCGTGTTGATGCATACCTTATGTTGTTGCGTATCCCTTACGGGACGCTGCAGTCAACACCAGCATTTTCAGCTGCTGTTGATGTACTAGGCAAGTGTTACGTTCAGTAGTTTGCCATTGCTTTCTGAACGACCGGCTCCTATACCTTTTTCGAAAAAACCAGCACCGCCGTGTTTCGAACCCGGGTATACGGGCTCACAAACAGCGTTCGCAAACTCTTAACCCACAGAGACCGGTACACCTTACGTATGGTAATACAAGAAGTGGGAACACACACACACATGTTCTTTCCACACAGTCACTCACATACAATCACGCACTCGCACACCATCAACCACTCATACACAATCACACACCATCACCCACAATCACGCACTCACACACCATCACCCACTGATACAAAATCATTCACTGGCACACCATTACTCACTTTCACACAATCACTCACAAATAATTACTCATTCACTTACACACAGCCACTCACTCACAATAACCCACTCACAAACAAAAGCTCATTCACAAACAGTCACTCACTCAACAACAACCACTCGCTCACTCACAAACAATCACTAACTCATTCACAAATAATCGCTCACTCACACACAGTCACTCACAAACAGTCACTCACAAACAGTCAGTTAGCCACTCACAAACAGTCCCTCACTCACAAACAACCACTCACTCACAATCAGTCACTCACTCACAAACAACCACTCACTCTCACAAACAGTTACTCACTCACAGACAACCACTCACCCTCTCCAAATGATCAATCACTAACAGTCACTCACTCTCTCACAAATGATCGTTCAGTAACAATCACTAAGTCACAAATAATCACTTATTCACTGACAAACAATCACTGACTCACAATAACTCACCCACTCACAATCATTCACTCACTCATATTCAATTACACACGCACACACACACAATCACTCACTCATCCATAAACAATCACTCACTCACAAACTGCCAAATTGACTCACAATCACTCATTCACACACCATCATTTACACTCACGTTCAATCATTCACACACACTCGATCACTCACACACACTCGATCACTCACACACACTCGATCACTCAAACACACACACACACTCACACACATTCAATCGCTCACACACATACACACACTCATTCACTCATGCTTACACACCATCTTTCACTCACTCACTCACACTCAATCTTTCACACACTCAATCACTCACACGCACGCACGCACGCACACACACACACACTCACACACACGCGCGCGGGTTTCCTCCCTGTGTTTCCCAGCATTCACCTTCACCTGTCCCGCGAGGACCAAGGGACATCACTCACAGAAAACACAAGTACTTCCGAGGTGACGGCACATGCGCAGGAAGGCAAGCAGTTATTTACAACCCCGAACCCCCAGCCGCCAGCCAGCAGCTCAACCAGGGAGTCTATCCCACACGGCCAAACTTCTGTCTTCGGGCATGGCCCTGGAACAAGCCTCGCTCTTGCTTAGCAGACAGCTGAAAGGTTTCCTGACATTTAGTTTTACTGTTGTTAATGATCTATTGTTCAGTGTTGAGTTGTTGCGTACTACCCTCCCCGCCCACCATGTGTCTACGAAGGAAATTCGGGCAGACTACGTTTTATCGTCACCATTATGTGAACAGTGTTCACTTCGGCATGGTCAGCGATACAAGATTGGTTACCATCTGTATTTCGTGGTTTCTTTTACTTTTCAAGATTATTAGTCGTTAATTCATATTTGAAACACTAACTAGTACTAACTACCCCTTCAGCTAAGAAGTTCAGGCGTGTGAGAATGCTAGTTTAGTTAGTTTACAAGTTTTGGTGTGTCACATTTCTTAACATTCCTTTAATTCTTAAAATATGGGACGGGTATTTGCACAGTATAGATTTGACGTAATTGAAGATTGAAGGCAAGAGAGCTTCATTGATTGTGCGCAGTTTTACCCCATCTGTCTGTCTCTGCGGGGTTGGAAGCCACCTACTGCCTACTGAGCAGATCCATGCATGAATCCCATAACTCCAGCGATGACATCCCAGAGGTATCAGGAAACACACTTGTGATCTAAAAAATACAGTTAAGAATTTTTAACTCAAGCGTGTCCATACA
>CAWUFQ010000523.1:5000-39435 GCA_963921405.1 Cepaea hortensis | reverse complement strand
TTCCAAAAATCAGTTTAATATCGTAGTGACCGAATCGGTCACGTATCAGATATTAAGCTGATAAGAACAGATACTACACTTTGATCTTAGCCCAAAAGGCCGAGAAGCGATAAACCAGAGGTTTGGAAGCGCACAAGGACAGCCAACTTGCCATGGTACGACAAGTGGGAACAGAAATTGTACACAGGAGTCCCGGAAACACACCTAACACACTTCGTTTTCTTCGACATCCGCTCTTTTATTGTATATTCAGAATATTAAGGGAATTGGCGGAATAACCAATTCCCTCTAGACAAAGTAGACGTCTTTTAATGGCCCCAAATTGACAGTGACAAATAAAAGTAGTAGAAATTTCAAACTATAAGGCAATTTATGCAAGCCGGTTACCATTTATACAATCCGCTGCAAGCGGGTGCAGCATTCTATAAATTCTGTCGATTTTCAAATAGTTTTACATAGCTTCTCATTGCAAACTTTTAGCAATCAAAGTATTTTAAACAAAAGAAAAGCTGCTTTAAAACGCAAATGTTTTAGACTCTATAAACCAAATATCTATAAAAAGAAGGTTGCCTCCCTTTGACCAAATCCTCTCGTTGTTAGTGCGCTTCCCTACTAAGACAGCGGTCCTGTTTGACTCCCTACTGCCACTCGTACATTTGCACTGCTTTTAGGCCATTTCTCAGAGGTACTGCAAGTCTGAGACGACCTGTGGTGACAGCGAGGCAAGCCCCGGGCATGTCACCTAGTTCCAAAAAATCAGTTTAATATCGTAGTGACCGAATCGGTCACGTATCAGATATAAGCTGATAAGAACAGATACTACACTTCACACACACACACACACACACACACACACACACACACACACACACACTCACACACAAACAAAACGCACACAAAGAGGACGACAAAATATTTTTTTTTTTTTTTTTTTTTTTTTTAAGTCCAGTAAGTTGGTCGCAAACTACTTTTTTCTAGAAGTTGCAATGTGACCTTTAAAAAAAAAAAGGTCACCGAATTTATAGCACACCGTCCTGCGCGCTGTTGCATTCAGCGCGCTCTGAATTCCAATAGCGGTGCGCGCGCACTAAAACACACATGCATACGCATGTGAGAGGTGCGCTGGGTTGCCACTCGTACATTTGCACTGCTTTTAGGCCATTCTCAGAGGTACTGCAAGTCTGAGACGACCCTGTGGTGACAGCGAGGCAAGCCCCGGGCATGTCACCTAGTTCCAAAAATCAGTTTAATATCGTAGTGACCGAATCGGTCACGTATCAGATATTAAGCTGATAAGAACAGATACTACACTTTGATCTTAGCCAAAAGGCCGAGAAGCGATAAACCAGAGGTTTGGAAGCGCACAAGGACAGCCACTTGCCATGGTACGACAAGTGGGAACAGAAATTGTACACAGGAGTCCCGGAAACACACCTAACACACCTTCGTTTTCTTCGACTCCGCTCTTTTATTGTATATTCAGAATATTAAGGGAATTGGCGGAATAACCAATTCCCTCCTAGACAAAGTAGACGTCTTTTAATGGCCCCAAATTGACAGTGACAAATAAAAGTAGTAGAAATTTCAACTATAAGGCAATTTATGCAAGCCGGTTACCATTTATACAATCCGCTGCAAGCAGATGTGCAGCATTCTATAAATTCTGTCGATTTCAAATAGTTTTACATAGCTTCTCATTGCAAACTTTTAGCAATCAAAGTATTTTAAACAAAAGAAAAGCTGCTTTAAAACGCAAATGTTTAGACTCTATAAACCAAATATCTATAAAAAGAAGGTTGCCTCCCTTTGACCAAATACTCTCGTTGTTAGTGCGCTTCCCTACTAAGACAGCGGTCCTGTTTGACTCCCTACTGCCACTCGTACATTTGCACTGCTTTTAGGCCATTCTCAGAGGTACTGCAAGTCTGAGACGACCTGTGGTGACAGCGAGGCAAGCCCCGGGCATGTCACCTAGTTCAAAATCAGTTTAATATCGTAGTGACCGAATCGGTCCACGTATCAGATATTAAGCTGATAAGAACAGATACTACACTTTGATCTTAGCCAAAAGGCCGAGAAGCGATAAACCAGAGGTTTGGAAGCGCACAAGGACAGCCAACTTGCCATGGTACGACAAGTGGGAACAGAAATTGTACACAGGAGTCCCGGAAAACACACCTAACACACCTTCGTTTTCTTCGACATCCGCTCTTTTATTGTATATTCAGAATATTAAGGGAATTGGCGGAATAACCAATTCCCTCCTAGACAAAGTAGACGTCTTTTAATAGCCCCAAATTGACAGTGACAAATAAAAGTAGTAGAAATTTCAACTATAAGGCAATTTATGCAAGCCGGTTACCATTTATACAATCCGCTGCAAGCAGATGTGCAGCATTCTATAAATTCTGTCGATTTTCAAATAGTTTTACATAGCTTCTCATTGCAAACTTTTAGCAATCAAAGTATTTTAAACAAAAGAAAAGCTGCTTTAAAACGCAAATGTTTAGACTCTATAAACCAAATATCTATAAAAAAGAAGGTTGCCTCCCTTTGACCAAATACTCTCGTTGTTAGTGCGCTTCCCTACTAAGACAGCGGTCCTGTTTGACTCCCTACTGCCACTCGTACATTTGCACTGCTTTTAGGCCATTCTCAGAGGTACTGCAAGTCTGAGACGACCTGTGGTGACAGCGAGGCAAGCCCCGGGCATGTCACCTAGTTCCAAAATCAGTTTAATATCGTAGTGACCGAATCGGTCACGTATCAGATATTAAGCTGATAAGAACAGATACTACACTTCACACACACACACACACACACACACACACACACACACACACACACACACTCACACACAAACAAACGCACACAAAGAGGACGACAAAATAATTTTTTTTTTTTTTTTTTTTTTTTTTTTTTAAGTCCAGTAAGTTGGTCGCAAACTACTTTTTTCTAGAAGTTGCAATGTGACCTTTAAAAAAAAAAAGGTCACCGAATTTATAGCACACCGTCCTGCGCGCTGTTGCATTCAGCGCGCTCTGAATTCCAATAGCGGTGCGCGCGCACTAAAACACACATGCATACGCATGTGAGAGGTGCGCTGGGTTGCCACTCGTACATTTGCACTGCTTTTAGGCCATTCTCAGAGGTACTGCAAGTCTGAGACGACCTGTGGTGACAGCGAGGCAAGCCCCGGGCATGTCACCTAGTTCCAAAAATCAGTTTAATATCGTAGTGACCGAATCGGTCACGTATCAGATATTAAGCTGATAAGAACAGATACTACACTTTGATCTTAGCCAAAAGGCCGAGAAGCGATAAACCAGAGGTTTGGAAGCGCACAAGGACAGCCAACTTGCCATGGTACGACAAGTGGGAACAGAAATTGTACACAGGAGTCCCGGAAACACACCTAACACACCTTCGTTTTCTTCGACATCCGCTCTTTTATTGTATATTCAGAATATTAAGGGAATTGGCGGAATAACCAATTCCCTCCTAGACAAAGTAGACGTCTTTTAATGGCCCCAAATTGACAGTGACAAATAAAAGTAGTAGAAATTTCAACTATAAGGCAATTTATGCAAGCCGGTTACCATTTATACAATCCGCTGCAAGCAGATGTGCAGCATTCTATAAATTCTGTCGATTTTCAAATAGTTTTACATAGCTTCTCATTGCAAACTTTTAGCAATCAAAGTATTTTAAACAAAAGAAAAGCTGCTTTAAAACGCAAATGTTTAGACTCTATAAACCAAATATCTATAAAAAAGAAGGTTGCCTCCCTTTGACCAAATACTCTCGTTGTTAGTGCGCTTCCCTACTAAGACAGCGGTTCTGTTTGACTCCCTACTGCCACTCGTACATTTGCACTGCTTTTAGGCCATTCTCAGAGGTACTGCAAGTCTGAGACGACCTGTGGTGACAGCGAGGCAAGCCCCGGGCATGTCACCTAGTTCCAAAAATCAGTTTAATATCGTAGTGACCGAATTCGGTCACGTATCAGATATTAAGCTGATAAGAACAGATACTACACTTCACACACACACACACACACACACACACACACACACACACACACACTCACACACAAACAAACGCACACAAAGAGGACGACAAAATAATTTTTTTTTTTTTTTTTTTTTTTTTTTTAAGTCCAGTAAGTTGGTCGCAAACTACTTTTTTCTAGAAGTTGCAATGTGACCTTTAAAAAAAAAAAGGTCACCGAATTTATAGCACACCGTCCTGCGCGCTGTTGCATTCAGCGCGCTCTGAATTCCAATAGCGGTGCGCGCGCACTAAAACACACATGCATACGCATGTGAGAGGTGCGCTGGGTTGCCACTCGTACATTTGCACTGCTTTTAGGCCATTCTCAGAGGTACTGCAAGTCTGAGACGACCTGTGGTGACAGCGAGGCAAGCCCCGGGCATGTCACCTAGTTCCAAAAATCAGTTTAATATCGTAGTGACCGAATCGGTCACGTATCAGATATTAAGCTGATAAGAACAGATACTACACTTTGATCTTAGCCAAAAGGCCGAGAAGCGATAAAACCAGAGGTTTGGAAGCGCACAAGGACAGCCAACTTGCCATGGTACGACAAGTGGGAACAGAAATTGTACACAGGAGTCCCGGAAACACACCTAACACACCTTCGTTTTCTTCGACATCCGCTCTTTTATTGTATATTCAGAATATTAAGGGAATTGGCGGAATAACCAATTCCCTCCTAGACAAAGTAGACGTCTTTTAATAGCCCCAAATTGACAGTGACAAATAAAAGTAGTAGAAATTTCAACTATAAGGCAATTTATGCAAGCCGGTTACCATTTATACAATCCGCTGCAAGCAGATGTGCAGCATTCTATAAATTCTGTCGATTTTCAAATAGTTTTACATAGCTTCTCATTGCAAACTTTTAGCAATCAAAGTATTTTAAACAAAAGAAAAGCTGCTTTAAAACGCAAATGTTTAGACTCTATAAACCAAATATCTATAAAAAAGAAGGTTGCCTCCCTTTGACCAAATACTCTCGTTGTTAGTGCGCTTCCCTACTAAGACAGCGGTCCTGTTTGACTCCCTACTGCCACTCGTACATTTGCACTGCTTTTAGGCCATTCTCAGAGGTACTGCAAGTCTGAGACGACCTGTGGTGACAGCGAGGCAAGCCCCGGGCATGTCACCTAGTTCCAAAAATCAGTTTAATATCGTAGTGACCGAATCGGTCACGTATCAGATATTAAGCTGATAAGAACAGATACTACACTTCACACACACACACACACACACACACACACACACACACACACACACACACACACTCACACACAAACAAACGCACACAAAGAGGACGACAAAATAATTTTTTTTTTTTTTTTTTTTTTTTTTTAAGTCCAGTAAGTTGGTCGCAAACTACTTTTTTCTAGAAGTTGCAATGTGACCTTTAAAAAAAAAAGGTCACCGAATTTATAGCACACCGTCCTGCGCGCTGTTGCATTCAGCGCGCTCTGAATTCCAATAGCGGTGCGCGCGCACTAAAACACACATGCATACGCATGTGAGAGGTGCGCTGGGTTGCCACTCGTACATTTGCACTGCTTTTAGGCCATTCTCAGAGGTACTGCAAGTCTGAGACGACCTGTGGTGACAGCGAGGCAAGCCCCGGGCATGTCACCTAGTTCCAAAAATCAGTTTAATATCGTAGTGACCGAATCGGTCACGTATCAGATATTAAGCTGATAAGAACAGATACTACACTTTGATCTTAGCCAAAAGGCCGAGAAGCGATAAACCAGAGGTTTGGAAGCGCACAAGGACAGCCAACTTGCCATGGTACGACAAGTGGGAACAGAAATTGTACACAGGAGTCCCGGAAACACACCTAACACACCTTCGTTTTCTTCGACATCCGCTCTTTTATTGTATATTCAGAATATTAAGGGAATTGGCGGAATAACCAATTCCCTCCTAGACAAAGTAGACGTCTTTTAATGGCCCCAAATTGACAGTGACAAATAAAAGTAGTAGAAATTTCAACTATAAGGCAATTTATGCAAGCCGGTTACCATTTATACAATCCGCTGCAAGCAGATGTGCAGCATTCTATAAATTCTGTCGATTTTCAAATAGTTTTACATAGCTTCTCATTGCAAACTTTTAGCAATCAAAGTATTTTAAACAAAAGAAAAGCTGCTTTAAAACGCAAATGTTTAGACTCTATAAACCAAATATCTATAAAAAAGAAGGTTGCCTCCCTTTGACCAAATACTCTCGTTGTTAGTGCGCTTCCCTACTAAGACAGCGGTCCTGTTTGACTCCCTACTGCCACTCGTACATTTGCACTGCTTTTAGGCCATTCTCAGAGGTACTGCAAGTCTGAGACGACCTGTGGTGACAGCGAGGCAAGCCCCGGGCATGTCACCTAGTTCCAAAAATCAGTTTAATATCGTAGTGACCGAATCGGTCACGTATCAGATATTAAGCTGATAAGAACAGATACTACACTTCACACACACACACACACACACACACACACACACACACACACACACACACACACACACTCACACACAAACAAACGCACACAAAGAGGACGACAAAATAATTTTTTTTTTTTTTTTTTTTTTTTTTTTTAAGTCCAGTAAGTTGGTCGCAAACTACTTTTTTCTAGAAGTTGCAATGTGACCTTTAAAAAAAAAAAGGTCACCGAATTTATAGCACACCGTCCTGCGCGCTGTTGCATTCAGCGCGCTCTGAATTCCAATAGCGGTGCGCGCGCACTAAAACACACATGCATACGCATGTGAGAGGTGCGCTGGGTTGCCACTCGTACATTTGCACTGCTTTTAGGCCATTCTCAGAGGTACTGCAAGTCTGAGACGACCTGTGGTGACAGCGAGGCAAGCCCCGGGCATGTCACCTAGTTCCAAAAATCAGTTTAATATCGTAGTGACCGAATCGGTCACGTATCAGATATTAAGCTGATAAGAACAGATACTACACTTCACACACACACACACACACACACACACACACACACACACACACACACACACACACACACTCACACACAAACAAACGCACACAAAGAGGACGACAAAATAATTTTTTTTTTTTTTTTTTTTTTTTTTAAGTCCAGTAAGTTGGTCGCAAACTACTTTTTTCTAGAAGTTGCAATGTGACCTTTAAAAAAAAAAGGTCACCGAATTTATAGCACACCGTCCTGCGCGCTGTTGCATTCAGCGCGCTCTGAATTCCAATAGCGGTGCGCGCGCACTAAAACACACATGCATACGCATGTGAGAGGTGCGCTGGGTTGCCACTCGTACATTTGCACTGCTTTTAGGCCATTCTCAGAGGTACTGCAAGTCTGAGACGACCTGTGGTGACAGCGAGGCAAGCCCCGGGCATGTCACCTAGTTCCAAAAATCAGTTTAATATCGTAGTGACCGAATCGGTCACGTATCAGATATTAAGCTGATAAGAACAGATACTACACTTTGATCTTAGCCAAAAGGCCGAGAAGCGATAAACCAGAGGTTTGGAAGCGCACAAGGACAGCCAACTTGCCATGGTACGACAAGTGGGAACAGAAATTGTACACAGGAGTCCCGGAAACACACCTAACACACCTTCGTTTTCTTCGACATCCGCTCTTTTATTGTATATTCAGAATATTAAGGGAATTGGCGGAATAACCAATTCCCTCCTAGACAAAGTAGACGTCTTTTAATGGCCCCAAATTGACAGTGACAAATAAAAGTAGTAGAAATTTCAACTATAAGGCAATTTATGCAAGCCGGTTACCATTTATACAATCCGCTGCAAGCAGATGTGCAGCATTCTATAAATTCTGTCGATTTTCAAATAGTTTTACATAGCTTCTCATTGCAAACTTTTAGCAATCAAAGTATTTTAAACAAAAGAAAAGCTGCTTTAAAACGCAAATGTTTAGACTCTATAAACCAAATATCTATAAAAAAGAAGGTTGCCTCCCTTTGACCAAATACTCTCGTTGTTAGTGCGCTTCCCTACTAAGACAGCGGTCCTGTTTGACTCCCTACTGCCACTCGTACATTTGCACTGCTTTTAGGCCATTCTCAGAGGTACTGCAAGTCTGAGACGACCTGTGGTGACAGCGAGGCAAGCCCCGGGCATGTCACCTAGTTCCAAAAATCAGTTTAATATCGTAGTGACCGAATCGGTCACGTATCAGATATTAAGCTGATAAGAACAGATACTACACTTCACACACACACACACACACACACACACACACACACACACACACACACACTCACACACAAACAAACGCACACAAAGAGGACGACAAAATAATTTTTTTTTTTTTTTTTTTTTTTTTTAAGTCCAGTAAGTTGGTCGCAAACTACTTTTTTCTAGAAGTTGCAATGTGACCTTTAAAAAAAAAAAGGTCACCGAATTTATAGCACACCGTCCTGCGCGCTGTTGCATTCAGCGCGCTCTGAATTCCAATAGCGGTGCGCGCGCACTAAAACACACATGCATACGCATGTGAGAGGTGCGCTGGGTTGCCACTCGTACATTTGCACTGCTTTTAGGCCATTCTCAGAGGTACTGCAAGTCTGAGACGACCTGTGGTGACAGCGAGGCAAGCCCCGGGCATGTCACCTAGTTCCAAAAATCAGTTTAATATCGTAGTGACCGAATCGGTCACGTATCAGATATTAAGCTGATAAGAACAGATACTACACTTTGATCTTAGCCAAAAGGCCGAGAAGCGATAAACCAGAGGTTTGGAAGCGCACAAGGACAGCCAACTTGCCATGGTACGACAAGTGGGAACAGAAATTGTACACAGGAGTCCCGGAAACACACCTAACACACCTTCGTTTTCTTCGACATCCGCTCTTTTATTGTATATTCAGAATATTAAGGGAATTGGCGGAATAACCAATTCCCTCCTAGACAAAGTAGACGTCTTTTAATGGCCCCAAATTGACAGTGACAAATAAAAGTAGTAGAAATTTCAACTATAAGGCAATTTATGCAAGCCGGTTACCATTTATACAATCCGCTGCAAGCAGATGTGCAGCATTCTATAAATTCTGTCGATTTTCAAATAGTTTTACATAGCTTCTCATTGCAAACTTTTAGCAATCAAAGTATTTTAAACAAAAGAAAAGCTGCTTTAAAACGCAAATGTTTAGACTCTATAAACCAAATATCTATAAAAAAGAAGGTTGCCTCCCTTTGACCAAATACTCTCGTTGTTAGTGCGCTTCCCTACTAAGACAGCGGTCCTGTTTGACTCCCTACTGCCACTCGTACATTTGCACTGCTTTTAGGCCATTCTCAGAGGTACTGCAAGTCTGAGACGACCTGTGGTGACAGCGAGGCAAGCCCCGGGCATGTCACCTAGTTCCAAAAATCAGTTTAATATCGTAGTGACCGAATCGGTCACGTATCAGATATTAAGCTGATAAGAACAGATACTACACTTCACACACACACACACACACACACACACACACACACACACACACACACACACACACACACTCACACACAAACAAACGCACACAAAGAGGACGACAAAATAATTTTTTTTTTTTTTTTTTTTTTTTTTTTTAAGTCCAGTAAGTTGGTCGCAAACTACTTTTTTCTAGAAGTTGCAATGTGACCTTTAAAAAAAAAAAGGTCACCGAATTTATAGCACACCGTCCTGCGCGCTGTTGCATTCAGCGCGCTCTGAATTCCAATAGCGGTGCGCGCGCACTAAAACACACATGCATACGCATGTGAGAGGTGCGCTGGGTTGCCACTCGTACATTTGCACTGCTTTTAGGCCATTCTCAGAGGTACTGCAAGTCTGAGACGACCTGTGGTGACAGCGAGGCAAGCCCCGGGCATGTCACCTAGTTCCAAAAATCAGTTTAATATCGTAGTGACCGAATCGGTCACGTATCAGATATTAAGCTGATAAGAACAGATACTACACTTCACACACACACACACACACACACACACACACACACACACACACACACACACACACACACACACTCACACACAAACAAACGCACACAAAGAGGACGACAAAATAATTTTTTTTTTTTTTTTTTTTTTTTTTTAAGTCCAGTAAGTTGGTCGCAAACTACTTTTTTCTAGAAGTTGCAATGTGACCTTTAAAAAAAAAAGGTCACCGAATTTATAGCACACCGTCCTGCGCGCTGTTGCATTCAGCGCGCTCTGAATTCCAATAGCGGTGCGCGCGCACTAAAACACACATGCATACGCATGTGAGAGGTGCGCTGGGTTGCCACTCGTACATTTGCACTGCTTTTAGGCCATTCTCAGAGGTACTGCAAGTCTGAGACGACCTGTGGTGACAGCGAGGCAAGCCCCGGGCATGTCACCTAGTTCCAAAAATCAGTTTAATATCGTAGTGACCGAATCGGTCACGTATCAGATATTAAGCTGATAAGAACAGATACTACACTTTGATCTTAGCCAAAAGGCCGAGAAGCGATAAACCAGAGGTTTGGAAGCGCACAAGGACAGCCAACTTGCCATGGTACGACAAGTGGGAACAGAAATTGTACACAGGAGTCCCGGAAACACACCTAACACACCTTCGTTTTCTTCGACATCCGCTCTTTTATTGTATATTCAGAATATTAAGGGAATTGGCGGAATAACCAATTCCCTCCTAGACAAAGTAGACGTCTTTTAATGGCCCCAAATTGACAGTGACAAATAAAAGTAGTAGAAATTTCAACTATAAGGCAATTTATGCAAGCCGGTTACCATTTATACAATCCGCTGCAAGCAGATGTGCAGCATTCTATAAATTCTGTCGATTTTCAAATAGTTTTACATAGCTTCTCATTGCAAACTTTTAGCAATCAAAGTATTTTAAACAAAAGAAAAGCTGCTTTAAAACGCAAATGTTTAGACTCTATAAACCAAATATCTATAAAAAAGAAGGTTGCCTCCCTTTGACCAAATACTCTCGTTGTTAGTGCGCTTCCCTACTAAGACAGCGGTCCTGTTTGACTCCCTACTGCCACTCGTACATTTGCACTGCTTTTAGGCCATTCTCAGAGGTACTGCAAGTCTGAGACGACCTGTGGTGACAGCGAGGCAAGCCCCGGGCATGTCACCTAGTTCCAAAAATCAGTTTAATATCGTAGTGACCGAATCGGTCACGTATCAGATATTAAGCTGATAAGAACAGATACTACACTTCACACACACACACACACACACACACACACACACACACACACACACACACACTCACACACAAACAAACGCACACAAAGAGGACGACAAAATAATTTTTTTTTTTTTTTTTTTTTTTTTTAAGTCCAGTAAGTTGGTCGCAAACTACTTTTTTCTAGAAGTTGCAATGTGACCTTTAAAAAAAAAAAGGTCACCGAATTTATAGCACACCGTCCTGCGCGCTGTTGCATTCAGCGCGCTCTGAATTCCAATAGCGGTGCGCGCGCACTAAAACACACATGCATACGCATGTGAGAGGTGCGCTGGGTTGCCACTCGTACATTTGCACTGCTTTTAGGCCATTCTCAGAGGTACTGCAAGTCTGAGACGACCTGTGGTGACAGCGAGGCAAGCCCCGGGCATGTCACCTAGTTCCAAAAATCAGTTTAATATCGTAGTGACCGAATCGGTCACGTATCAGATATTAAGCTGATAAGAACAGATACTACACTTTGATCTTAGCCAAAAGGCCGAGAAGCGATAAACCAGAGGTTTGGAAGCGCACAAGGACAGCCAACTTGCCATGGTACGACAAGTGGGAACAGAAATTGTACACAGGAGTCCCGGAAACACACCTAACACACCTTCGTTTTCTTCGACATCCGCTCTTTTATTGTATATTCAGAATATTAAGGGAATTGGCGGAATAACCAATTCCCTCCTAGACAAAGTAGACGTCTTTTAATGGCCCCAAATTGACAGTGACAAATAAAAGTAGTAGAAATTTCAACTATAAGGCAATTTATGCAAGCCGGTTACCATTTATACAATCCGCTGCAAGCAGATGTGCAGCATTCTATAAATTCTGTCGATTTTCAAATAGTTTTACATAGCTTCTCATTGCAAACTTTTAGCAATCAAAGTATTTTAAACAAAAGAAAAGCTGCTTTAAAACGCAAATGTTTAGACTCTATAAACCAAATATCTATAAAAAAGAAGGTTGCCTCCCTTTGACCAAATACTCTCGTTGTTAGTGCGCTTCCCTACTAAGACAGCGGTCCTGTTTGACTCCCTACTGCCACTCGTACATTTGCACTGCTTTTAGGCCATTCTCAGAGGTACTGCAAGTCTGAGACGACCTGTGGTGACAGCGAGGCAAGCCCCGGGCATGTCACCTAGTTCCAAAAATCAGTTTAATATCGTAGTGACCGAATCGGTCACGTATCAGATATTAAGCTGATAAGAACAGATACTACACTTCACACACACACACACACACACACACACACACACACACACACACACACTCACACACAAACAAACGCACACAAAGAGGACGACAAAATAATTTTTTTTTTTTTTTTTTTTTTTTTTTAAGTCCAGTAAGTTGGTCGCAAACTACTTTTTTCTAGAAGTTGCAATGTGACCTTTAAAAAAAAAAAGGTCACCGAATTTATAGCACACCGTCCTGCGCGCTGTTGCATTCAGCGCGCTCTGAATTCCAATAGCGGTGCGCGCGCACTAAAACACACATGCATACGCATGTGAGAGGTGCGCTGGGTTGCCACTCGTACATTTGCACTGCTTTTAGGCCATTCTCAGAGGTACTGCAAGTCTGAGACGACCTGTGGTGACAGCGAGGCAAGCCCCGGGCATGTCACCTAGTTCCAAAAATCAGTTTAATATCGTAGTGACCGAATCGGTCACGTATCAGATATTAAGCTGATAAGAACAGATACTACACTTTGATCTTAGCCAAAAGGCCGAGAAGCGATAAACCAGAGGTTTGGAAGCGCACAAGGACAGCCAACTTGCCATGGTACGACAAGTGGGAACAGAAATTGTACACAGGAGTCCCGGAAACACACCTAACACACCTTCGTTTTCTTCGACATCCGCTCTTTTATTGTATATTCAGAATATTAAGGGAATTGGCGGAATAACCAATTCCCTCCTAGACAAAGTAGACGTCTTTTAATAGCCCCAAATTGACAGTGACAAATAAAAGTAGTAGAAATTTCAACTATAAGGCAATTTATGCAAGCCGGTTACCATTTATACAATCCGCTGCAAGCAGATGTGCAGCATTCTATAAATTCTGTCGATTTTCAAATAGTTTTACATAGCTTCTCATTGCAAACTTTTAGCAATCAAAGTATTTTAAACAAAAGAAAAGCTGCTTTAAAACGCAAATGTTTAGACTCTATAAACCAAATATCTATAAAAAAGAAGGTTGCCTCCCTTTGACCAAATACTCTCGTTGTTAGTGCGCTTCCCTACTAAGACAGCGGTCCTGTTTGACTCCCTACTGCCACTCGTACATTTGCACTGCTTTTAGGCCATTCTCAGAGGTACTGCAAGTCTGAGACGACCTGTGGTGACAGCGAGGCAAGCCCCGGGCATGTCACCTAGTTCCAAAAATCAGTTTAATATCGTAGTGACCGAATCGGTCACGTATCAGATATTAAGCTGATAAGAACAGATACTACACTTCACACACACACACACACACACACACACACACACACACACACACTCACACACAAACAAACGCACACAAAGAGGACGACAAAATAATTTTTTTTTTTTTTTTTTTTTTTTTTTTTTAAGTCCAGTAAGTTGGTCGCAAACTACTTTTTTCTAGAAGTTGCAATGTGACCTTTAAAAAAAAAAGGTCACCGAATTTATAGCACACCGTCCTGCGCGCTGTTGCATTCAGCGCGCTCTGAATTCCAATAGCGGTGCGCGCGCACTAAAACACACATGCATACGCATGTGAGAGGTGCGCTGGGTTGCCACTCGTACATTTGCACTGCTTTTAGGCCATTCTCAGAGGTACTGCAAGTCTGAGACGACCTGTGGTGACAGCGAGGCAAGCCCCGGGCATGTCACCTAGTTCCAAAAATCAGTTTAATATCGTAGTGACCGAATCGGTCACGTATCAGATATTAAGCTGATAAGAACAGATACTACACTTTGATCTTAGCCAAAAGGCCGAGAAGCGATAAACCAGAGGTTTGGAAGCGCACAAGGACAGCCAACTTGCCATGGTACGACAAGTGGGAACAGAAATTGTACACAGGAGTCCCGGAAACACACCTAACACACCTTCGTTTTCTTCGACATCCGCTCTTTTATTGTATATTCAGAATATTAAGGGAATTGGCGGAATAACCAATTCCCTCCTAGACAAAGTAGACGTCTTTTAATGGCCCCAAATTGACAGTGACAAATAAAAGTAGTAGAAATTTCAACTATAAGGCAATTTATGCAAGCCGGTTACCATTTATACAATCCGCTGCAAGCAGATGTGCAGCATTCTATAAATTCTGTCGATTTTCAAATAGTTTTACATAGCTTCTCATTGCAAACTTTTAGCAATCAAAGTATTTTAAACAAAAGAAAAGCTGCTTTAAAACGCAAATGTTTAGACTCTATAAACCAAATATCTATAAAAAAGAAGGTTGCCTCCCTTTGACCAAATACTCTCGTTGTTAGTGCGCTTCCCTACTAAGACAGCGGTCCTGTTTGACTCCCTACTGCCACTCGTACATTTGCACTGCTTTTAGGCCATTCTCAGAGGTACTGCAAGTCTGAGACGACCTGTGGTGACAGCGAGGCAAGCCCCGGGCATGTCACCTAGTTCCAAAAATCAGTTTAATATCGTAGTGACCGAATCGGTCACGTATCAGATATTAAGCTGATAAGAACAGATACTACACTTCACACACACACACACACACACACACACACACACACACACACACACACACACACACACACACTCACACACAAACAAACGCACACAAAGAGGACGACAAAATAATTTTTTTTTTTTTTTTTTTTTTTTTTTTTTAAGTCCAGTAAGTTGGTCGCAAACTACTTTTTTCTAGAAGTTGCAATGTGACCTTTAAAAAAAAAAAGGTCACCGAATTTATAGCACACCGTCCTGCGCGCTGTTGCATTCAGCGCGCTCTGAATTCCAATAGCGGTGCGCGCGCACTAAAACACACATGCATACGCATGTGAGAGGTGCGCTGGGTTGCCACTCGTACATTTGCACTGCTTTTAGGCCATTCTCAGAGGTACTGCAAGTCTGAGACGACCTGTGGTGACAGCGAGGCAAGCCCCGGGCATGTCACCTAGTTCCAAAAATCAGTTTAATATCGTAGTGACCGAATCGGTCACGTATCAGATATTAAGCTGATAAGAACAGATACTACACTTTGATCTTAGCCAAAAGGCCGAGAAGCGATAAACCAGAGGTTTGGAAGCGCACAAGGACAGCCAACTTGCCATGGTACGACAAGTGGGAACAGAAATTGTACACAGGAGTCCCGGAAACACACCTAACACACCTTCGTTTTCTTCGACATCCGCTCTTTTATTGTATATTCAGAATATTAAGGGAATTGGCGGAATAACCAATTCCCTCCTAGACAAAGTAGACGTCTTTTAATGGCCCCAAATTGACAGTGACAAATAAAAGTAGTAGAAATTTCAACTATAAGGCAATTTATGCAAGCCGGTTACCATTTATACAATCCGCTGCAAGCAGATGTGCAGCATTCTATAAATTCTGTCGATTTTCAAATAGTTTTACATAGCTTCTCATTGCAAACTTTTAGCAATCAAAGTATTTTAAACAAAAGAAAAGCTGCTTTAAAACGCAAATGTTTAGACTCTATAAACCAAATATCTATAAAAAAGAAGGTTGCCTCCCTTTGACCAAATACTCTCGTTGTTAGTGCGCTTCCCTACTAAGACAGCGGTTCTGTTTGACTCCCTACTGCCACTCGTACATTTGCACTGCTTTTAGGCCATTCTCAGAGGTACTGCAAGTCTGAGACGACCTGTGGTGACAGCGAGGCAAGCCCCGGGCATGTCACCTAGTTCCAAAAATCAGTTTAATATCGTAGTGACCGAATCGGTCACGTATCAGATATTAAGCTGATAAGAACAGATACTACACTTCACACACACACACACACACACACACACACACACACACACACACACACACACACACACACACACACACACACACACACACACACACACACACACTCACACACAAACAAACGCACACAAAGAGGACGACAAAATAATTTTTTTTTTTTTTTTTTTTTTTTTTAAGTCCAGTAAGTTGGTCGCAAACTACTTTTTTCTAGAAGTTGCAATGTGACCTTTAAAAAAAAAAAGGTCACCGAATTTATAGCACACCGTCCTGCGCGCTGTTGCATTCAGCGCGCTCTGAATTCCAATAGCGGTGCGCGCGCACTAAAACACACATGCATACGCATGTGAGAGGTGCGCTGGGTTGCCACTCGTACATTTGCACTGCTTTTAGGCCATTCTCAGAGGTACTGCAAGTCTGAGACGACCTGTGGTGACAGCGAGGCAAGCCCCGGGCATGTCACCTAGTTCCAAAAATCAGTTTAATATCGTAGTGACCGAATCGGTCACGTATCAGATATTAAGCTGATAAGAACAGATACTACACTTTGATCTTAGCCAAAAGGCCGAGAAGCGATAAACCAGAGGTTTGGAAGCGCACAAGGACAGCCAACTTGCCATGGTACGACAAGTGGGAACAGAAATTGTACACAGGAGTCCCGGAAACACACCTAACACACCTTCGTTTTCTTCGACATCCGCTCTTTTATTGTATATTCAGAATATTAAGGGAATTGGCGGAATAACCAATTCCCTCCTAGACAAAGTAGACGTCTTTTAATGGCCCCAAATTGACAGTGACAAATAAAAGTAGTAGAAATTTCAACTATAAGGCAATTTATGCAAGCCGGTTACCATTTATACAATCCGCTGCAAGCAGATGTGCAGCATTCTATAAATTCTGTCGATTTTCAAATAGTTTTACATAGCTTCTCATTGCAAACTTTTAGCAATCAAAGTATTTTAAACAAAAGAAAAGCTGCTTTAAAACGCAAATGTTTAGACTCTATAAACCAAATATCTATAAAAAAGAAGGTTGCCTCCCTTTGACCAAATACTCTCGTTGTTAGTGCGCTTCCCTACTAAGACAGCGGTCCTGTTTGACTCCCTACTGCCACTCGTACATTTGCACTGCTTTTAGGCCATTCTCAGAGGTACTGCAAGTCTGAGACGACCTGTGGTGACAGCGAGGCAAGCCCCGGGCATGTCACCTAGTTCCAAAAATCAGTTTAATATCGTAGTGACCGAATCGGTCACGTATCAGATATTAAGCTGATAAGAACAGATACTACACTTCACACACACACACACACACACACACACACACACACACACACACACACACACTCACACACAAACAAACGCACACAAAGAGGACGACAAAATAATTTTTTTTTTTTTTTTTTTTTTTTTTTTAAGTCCAGTAAGTTGGTCGCAAACTACTTTTTTCTAGAAGTTGCAATGTGACCTTTAAAAAAAAAAAGGTCACCGAATTTATAGCACACCGTCCTGCGCGCTGTTGCATTCAGCGCGCTC
Organism: Cepaea hortensis; assembly: GCA_963921405.1. NCBI lineage: Eukaryota > Metazoa > Mollusca > Gastropoda > Stylommatophora > Helicidae > Cepaea > Cepaea hortensis. The sequence goes on along the minus strand of CAWUFQ010000523.1, from coordinate 21,732 downwards.
TGAATTCCAATAGCGGTGCGCGCGCACTAAAACACACATGCATACGCATGTGAGAGGTGCGCTGGGTTGCCACTCGTACATTTGCACTGCTTTTAGGCCATTCTCAGAGGTACTGCAAGTCTGAGACGACCTGTGGTGACAGCGAGGCAAGCCCCGGGCATGTCACCTAGTTCCAAAAATCAGTTTAATATCGTAGTGACCGAATCGGTCACGTATCAGATATTAAGCTGATAAGAACAGATACTACACTTTGATCTTAGCCAAAAGGCCGAGAAGCGATAAACCAGAGGTTTGGAAGCGCACAAGGACAGCCAACTTGCCATGGTACGACAAGTGGGAACAGAAATTGTACACAGGAGTCCCGGAAACACACCTAACACACCTTCGTTTTCTTCGACATCCGCTCTTTTATTGTATATTCAGAATATTAAGGGAATTGGCGGAATAACCAATTCCCTCCTAGACAAAGTAGACGTCTTTTAATGGCCCCAAATTGACAGTGACAAATAAAAGTAGTAGAAATTTCAACTATAAGGCAATTTATGCAAGCCGGTTACCATTTATACAATCCGCTGCAAGCAGATGTGCAGCATTCTATAAATTCTGTCGATTTTCAAATAGTTTTACATAGCTTCTCATTGCAAACTTTTAGCAATCAAAGTATTTTAAACAAAAGAAAAGCTGCTTTAAAACGCAAATGTTTAGACTCTATAAACCAAATATCTATAAAAAAGAAGGTTGCCTCCCTTTGACCAAATACTCTCGTTGTTAGTGCGCTTCCCTACTAAGACAGCAGTCCTGTTTGACTCCCTACTGCCACTCGTACATTTGCACTGCTTTTAGGCCATTCTCAGAGGTACTGCAAGTCTGAGACGACCTGTGGTGACAGCGAGGCAAGCCCCGGGCATGTCACCTAGTTCCAAAAATCAGTTTAATATCGTAGTGACCGAATCGGTCACGTATCAGATATTAAGCTGATAAGAACAGATACTACACTTCACACACACACACACACACACACACACACACACACACACACACACACACACTCACACACAAACAAACGCACACAAAGAGGACGACAAAATAATTTTTTTTTTTTTTTTTTTTTTTTTTTTTTAAGTCCAGTAAGTTGGTCGCAAACTACTTTTTTCTAGAAGTTGCAATGTGACCTTTAAAAAAAAAAAGGTCACCGAATTTATAGCACACCGTCCTGCGCGCTGTTGCATTCAGCGCGCTCTGAATTCCAATAGCGGTGCGCGCGCACTAAAACACACATGCATACGCATGTGAGAGGTGCGCTGGGTTGCCACTCGTACATTTGCACTGCTTTTAGGCCATTCTCAGAGGTACTGCAAGTCTGAGACGACCTGTGGTGACAGCGAGGCAAGCCCCGGGCATGTCACCTAGTTCCAAAAATCAGTTTAATATCGTAGTGACCGAATCGGTCACGTATCAGATATTAAGCTGATAAGAACAGATACTACACTTCACACACACACACACACACACACACACACACACACACACACACACACACACACACACACACTCACACACAAACAAACGCACACAAAGAGGACGACAAAATAATTTTTTTTTTTTTTTTTTTTTTTTTTAAGTCCAGTAAGTTGGTCGCAAACTACTTTTTTCTAGAAGTTGCAATGTGACCTTTAAAAAAAAAAAGGTCACCGAATTTATAGCACACCGTCCTGCGCGCTGTTGCATTCAGCGCGCTCTGAATTCCAATAGCGGTGCGCGCGCACTAAAACACACATGCATACGCATGTGAGAGGTGCGCTGGGTTGCCACTCGTACATTTGCACTGCTTTTAGGCCATTCTCAGAGGTACTGCAAGTCTGAGACGACCTGTGGTGACAGCGAGGCAAGCCCCGGGCATGTCACCTAGTTCCAAAAATCAGTTTAATATCGTAGTGACCGAATCGGTCACGTATCAGATATTAAGCTGATAAGAACAGATACTACACTTTGATCTTAGCCAAAAGGCCGAGAAGCGATAAACCAGAGGTTTGGAAGCGCACAAGGACAGCCAACTTGCCATGGTACGACAAGTGGGAACAGAAATTGTACACAGGAGTCCCGGAAACACACCTAACACACCTTCGTTTTCTTCGACATCCGCTCTTTTATTGTATATTCAGAATATTAAGGGAATTGGCGGAATAACCAATTCCCTCCTAGACAAAGTAGACGTCTTTTAATGGCCCCAAATTGACAGTGACAAATAAAAGTAGTAGAAATTTCAACTATAAGGCAATTTATGCAAGCCGGTTACCATTTATACAATCCGCTGCAAGCAGATGTGCAGCATTCTATAAATTCTGTCGATTTTCAAATAGTTTTACATAGCTTCTCATTGCAAACTTTTAGCAATCAAAGTATTTTAAACAAAAGAAAAGCTGCTTTAAAACGCAAATGTTTAGACTCTATAAACCAAATATCTATAAAAAAGAAGGTTGCCTCCCTTTGACCAAATACTCTCGTTGTTAGTGCGCTTCCCTACTAAGACAGCGGTCCTGTTTGACTCCCTACTGCCACTCGTACATTTGCACTGCTTTTAGGCCATTCTCAGAGGTACTGCAAGTCTGAGACGACCTGTGGTGACAGCGAGGCAAGCCCCGGGCATGTCACCTAGTTCCAAAAATCAGTTTAATATCGTAGTGACCGAATCGGTCACGTATCAGATATTAAGCTGATAAGAACAGATACTACACTTCACACACACACACACACACACACACACACACACACACACACACACACACTCACACACAAACAAACGCACACAAAGAGGACGACAAAATAATTTTTTTTTTTTTTTTTTTTTTTTAAGTCCAGTAAGTTGGTCGCAAACTACTTTTTTCTAGAAGTTGCAATGTGACCTTTAAAAAAAAAAAGGTCACCGAATTTATAGCACACCGTCCTGCGCGCTGTTGCATTCAGCGCGCTCTGAATTCCAATAGCGGTGCGCGCGCACTAAAACACACATGCATACGCATGTGAGAGGTGCGCTGGGTTGCCACTCGTACATTTGCACTGCTTTTAGGCCATTCTCAGAGGTACTGCAAGTCTGAGACGACCTGTGGTGACAGCGAGGCAAGCCCCGGGCATGTCACCTAGTTCCAAAAATCAGTTTAATATCGTAGTGACCGAATCGGTCACGTATCAGATATTAAGCTGATAAGAACAGATACTACACTTTGATCTTAGCCAAAAGGCCGAGAAGCGATAAACCAGAGGTTTGGAAGCGCACAAGGACAGCCAACTTGCCATGGTACGACAAGTGGGAACAGAAATTGTACACAGGAGTCCCGGAAACACACCTAACACACCTTCGTTTTCTTCGACATCCGCTCTTTTATTGTATATTCAGAATATTAAGGGAATTGGCGGAATAACCAATTCCCTCCTAGACAAAGTAGACGTCTTTTAATGGCCCCAAATTGACAGTGACAAATAAAAGTAGTAGAAATTTCAACTATAAGGCAATTTATGCAAGCCGGTTACCATTTATACAATCCGCTGCAAGCAGATGTGCAGCATTCTATAAATTCTGTCGATTTTCAAATAGTTTTACATAGCTTCTCATTGCAAACTTTTAGCAATCAAAGTATTTTAAACAAAAGAAAAGCTGCTTTAAAACGCAAATGTTTAGACTCTATAAACCAAATATCTATAAAAAAGAAGGTTGCCTCCCTTTGACCAAATACTCTCGTTGTTAGTGCGCTTCCCTACTAAGACAGCGGTCCTGTTTGACTCCCTACTGCCACTCGTACATTTGCACTGCTTTTAGGCCATTCTCAGAGGTACTGCAAGTCTGAGACGACCTGTGGTGACAGCGAGGCAAGCCCCGGGCATGTCACCTAGTTCCAAAAATCAGTTTAATATCGTAGTGACCAAATCGGTCACGTATCAGATATTAAGCTGATAAGAACAGATACTACACTTCACACACACACACACACACACACACACACACACACACACACACACACACACTCACACACAAACAAACGCACACAAAGAGGACGACAAAATAATTTTTTTTTTTTTTTTTTTTTTTTTAAGTCCAGTAAGTTGGTCGCAAACTACTTTTTTCTAGAAGTTGCAATGTGACCTTTAAAAAAAAAAAGGTCACCGAATTTATAGCACACCGTCCTGCGCGCTGTTGCATTCAGCGCGCTCTGAATTCCAATAGCGGTGCGCGCGCACTAAAACACACATGCATACGCATGTGAGAGGTGCGCTGGGTTGCCACTCGTACATTTGCACTGCTTTTAGGCCATTCTCAGAGGTACTGCAAGTCTGAGACGACCTGTGGTGACAGCGAGGCAAGCCCCGGGCATGTCACCTAGTTCCAAAAATCAGTTTAATATCGTAGTGACCGAATCGGTCACGTATCAGATATTAAGCTGATAAGAACAGATACTACACTTTGATCTTAGCCAAAAGGCCGAGAAGCGATAAACCAGAGGTTTGGAAGCGCACAAGGACAGCCAACTTGCCATGGTACGACAAGTGGGAACAGAAATTGTACACAGGAGTCCCGGAAACACACCTAACACACCTTCGTTTTCTTCGACATCCGCTCTTTTATTGTATATTCAGAATATTAAGGGAATTGGCGGAATAACCAATTCCCTCCTAGACAAAGTAGACGTCTTTTAATGGCCCCAAATTGACAGTGACAAATAAAAGTAGTAGAAATTTCAACTATAAGGCAATTTATGCAAGCCGGTTACCATTTATACAATCCGCTGCAAGCAGATGTGCAGCATTCTATAAATTCTGTCGATTTTCAAATAGTTTTACATAGCTTCTCATTGCAAACTTTTAGCAATCAAAGTATTTTAAACAAAAGAAAAGCTGCTTTAAAACGCAAATGTTTAGACTCTATAAACCAAATATCTATAAAAAAGAAGGTTGCCTCCCTTTGACCAAATACTCTCGTTGTTAGTGCGCTTCCCTACTAAGACAGCGGTCCTGTTTGACTCCCTACTGCCACTCGTACATTTGCACTGCTTTTAGGCCATTCTCAGAGGTACTGCAAGTCTGAGACGACCTGTGGTGACAGCGAGGCAAGCCCCGGGCATGTCACCTAGTTCCAAAAATCAGTTTAATATCGTAGTGACCGAATCGGTCACGTATCAGATATTAAGCTGATAAGAACAGATACTACACTTCACACACACACACACACACACACACACACACACACACACACACACACACTCACACACAAACAAACGCACACAAAGAGGACGACAAAATAATTTTTTTTTTTTTTTTTTTTTTTTTAAGTCCAGTAAGTTGGTCGCAAACTACTTTTTTCTAGAAGTTGCAATGTGACCTTTAAAAAAAAAAAGGTCACCGAATTTATAGCACACCGTCCTGCGCGCTGTTGCATTCAGCGCGCTCTGAATTCCAATAGCGGTGCGCGCGCACTAAAACACACATGCATACGCATGTGAGAGGTGCGCTGGGTTGCCACTCGTACATTTGCACTGCTTTTAGGCCATTCTCAGAGGTACTGCAAGTCTGAGACGACCTGTGGTGACAGCGAGGCAAGCCCCGGGCATGTCACCTAGTTCCAAAAATCAGTTTAATATCGTAGTGACCGAATCGGTCACGTATCAGATATTAAGCTGATAAGAACAGATACTACACTTTGATCTTAGCCAAAAGGCCGAGAAGCGATAAACCAGAGGTTTGGAAGCGCACAAGGACAGCCAACTTGCCATGGTACGACAAGTGGGAACAGAAATTGTACACAGGAGTCCCGGAAACACACCTAACACACCTTCGTTTTCTTCGACATCCGCTCTTTTATTGTATATTCAGAATATTAAGGGAATTGGCGGAATAACCAATTCCCTCCTAGACAAAGTAGACGTCTTTTAATGGCCCCAAATTGACAGTGACAAATAAAAGTAGTAGAAATTTCAACTATAAGGCAATTTATGCAAGCCGGTTACCATTTATACAATCCGCTGCAAGCAGATGTGCAGCATTCTATAAATTCTGTCGATTTTCAAATAGTTTTACATAGCTTCTCATTGCAAACTTTTAGCAATCAAAGTATTTTAAACAAAAGAAAAGCTGCTTTAAAACGCAAATGTTTAGACTCTATAAACCAAATATCTATAAAAAAGAAGGTTGCCTCCCTTTGACCAAATACTCTCGTTGTTAGTGCGCTTCCCTACTAAGACAGCGGTCCTGTTTGACTCCCTACTGCCACTCGTACATTTGCACTGCTTTTAGGCCATTCTCAGAGGTACTGCAAGTCTGAGACGACCTGTGGTGACAGCGAGGCAAGCCCCGGGCATGTCACCTAGTTCCAAAAATCAGTTTAATATCGTAGTGACCAAATCGGTCACGTATCAGATATTAAGCTGATAAGAACAGATACTACACTTCACACACACACACACACACACACACACACACACACACACACACACACACTCACACACAAACAAACGCACACAAAGAGGACGACAAAATAATTTTTTTTTTTTTTTTTTTTTTTTTAAGTCCAGTAAGTTGGTCGCAAACTACTTTTTTCTAGAAGTTGCAATGTGACCTTTAAAAAAAAAAAGGTCACCGAATTTATAGCACACCGTCCTGCGCGCTGTTGCATTCAGCGCGCTCTGAATTCCAATAGCGGTGCGCGCGCACTAAAACACACATGCATACGCATGTGAGAGGTGCGCTGGGTTGCCACTCGTACATTTGCACTGCTTTTAGGCCATTCTCAGAGGTACTGCAAGTCTGAGACGACCTGTGGTGACAGCGAGGCAAGCCCCGGGCATGTCACCTAGTTCCAAAAATCAGTTTAATATCGTAGTGACCGAATCGGTCACGTATCAGATATTAAGCTGATAAGAACAGATACTACACTTTGATCTTAGCCAAAAGGCCGAGAAGCGATAAACCAGAGGTTTGGAAGCGCACAAGGACAGCCAACTTGCCATGGTACGACAAGTGGGAACAGAAATTGTACACAGGAGTCCCGGAAACACACCTAACACACCTTCGTTTTCTTCGACATCCGCTCTTTTATTGTATATTCAGAATATTAAGGGAATTGGCGGAATAACCAATTCCCTCCTAGACAAAGTAGACGTCTTTTAATGGCCCCAAATTGACAGTGACAAATAAAAGTAGTAGAAATTTCAACTATAAGGCAATTTATGCAAGCCGGTTACCATTTATACAATCCGCTGCAAGCAGATGTGCAGCATTCTATAAATTCTGTCGATTTTCAAATAGTTTTACATAGCTTCTCATTGCAAACTTTTAGCAATCAAAGTATTTTAAACAAAAGAAAAGCTGCTTTAAAACGCAAATGTTTAGACTCTATAAACCAAATATCTATAAAAAAGAAGGTTGCCTCCCTTTGACCAAATACTCTCGTTGTTAGTGCGCTTCCCTACTAAGACAGCGGTCCTGTTTGACTCCCTACTGCCACTCGTACATTTGCACTGCTTTTAGGCCATTCTCAGAGGTACTGCAAGTCTGAGACGACCTGTGGTGACAGCGAGGCAAGCCCCGGGCATGTCACCTAGTTCCAAAAATCAGTTTAATATCGTAGTGACCGAATCGGTCACGTATCAGATATTAAGCTGATAAGAACAGATACTACACTTACACACACACACACACACACACACACACACACACACACACACACACACACACACACACACACTCACACACAAACAAACGCACACAAAGAGGACGACAAAATAATTTTTTTTTTTTTTTTTTTTTTTTTTTTTTAAGTCCAGTAAGTTGGTCGCAAACTACTTTTTTCTAGAAGTTGCAATGTGACCTTTAAAAAAAAAAAGGTCACCGAATTTATAGCACACCGTCCTGCGCGCTGTTGCATTCAGCGCGCTCTGAATTCCAATAGCGGTGCGCGCGCACTAAAACACACATGCATACGCATGTGAGAGGTGCGCTGGGTTGCCACTCGTACATTTGCACTGCTTTTAGGCCATTCTCAGAGGTACTGCAAGTCTGAGACGACCTGTGGTGACAGCGAGGCAAGCCCCGGGCATGTCACCTAGTTCCAAAAATCAGTTTAATATCGTAGTGACCGAATCGGTCACGTATCAGATATTAAGCTGATAAGAACAGATACTACACTTTGATCTTAGCCAAAAGGCCGAGAAGCGATAAACCAGAGGTTTGGAAGCGCACAAGGACAGCCAACTTGCCATGGTACGACAAGTGGGAACAGAAATTGTACACAGGAGTCCCGGAAACACACCTAACACACCTTCGTTTTCTTCGACATCCGCTCTTTTATTGTATATTCAGAATATTAAGGGAATTGGCGGAATAACCAATTCCCTCCTAGACAAAGTAGACGTCTTTTAATGGCCCCAAATTGACAGTGACAAATAAAAGTAGTAGAAATTTCAACTATAAGGCAATTTATGCAAGCCGGTTACCATTTATACAATCCGCTGCAAGCAGATGTGCAGCATTCTATAAATTCTGTCGATTTTCAAATAGTTTTACATAGCTTCTCATTGCAAACTTTTAGCAATCAAAGTATTTTAAACAAAAGAAAAGCTGCTTTAAAACGCAAATGTTTAGACTCTATAAACCAAATATCTATAAAAAAGAAGGTTGCCTCCCTTTGACCAAATACTCTCGTTGTTAGTGCGCTTCCCTACTAAGACAGCGGTCCTGTTTGACTCCCTACTGCCACTCGTACATTTGCACTGCTTTTAGGCCATTCTCAGAGGTACTGCAAGTCTGAGACGACCTGTGGTGACAGCGAGGCAAGCCCCGGGCATGTCACCTAGTTCCAAAAATCAGTTTAATATCGTAGTGACCGAATCGGTCACGTATCAGATATTAAGCTGATAAGAACAGATACTACACTTCACACACACACACACACACACACACACACACACACACACACACACACACACTCACACACAAACAAACGCACACAAAGAGGACGACAAAATAATTTTTTTTTTTTTTTTTTTTTTTTTTTTTAAGTCCAGTAAGTTGGTCGCAAACTACTTTTTTCTAGAAGTTGCAATGTGACCTTTAAAAAAAAAAAGGTCACCGAATTTATAGCACACCGTCCTGCGCGCTGTTGCATTCAGCGCGCTCTGAATTCCAATAGCGGTGCGCGCGCACTAAAACACACATGCATACGCATGTGAGAGGTGCGCTGGGTTGCCACTCGTACATTTGCACTGCTTTTAGGCCATTCTCAGAGGTACTGCAAGTCTGAGACGACCTGTGGTGACAGCGAGGCAAGCCCCGGGCATGTCACCTAGTTCCAAAAATCAGTTTAATATCGTAGTGACCGAATCGGTCACGTATCAGATATTAAGCTGATAAGAACAGATACTACACTTTGATCTTAGCCAAAAGGCCGAGAAGCGATAAACCAGAGGTTTGGAAGCGCACAAGGACAGCCAACTTGCCATGGTACGACAAGTGGGAACAGAAATTGTACACAGGAGTCCCGGAAACACACCTAACACACCTTCGTTTTCTTCGACATCCGCTCTTTTATTGTATATTCAGAATATTAAGGGAATTGGCGGAATAACCAATTCCCTCCTAGACAAAGTAGACGTCTTTTAATGGCCCCAAATTGACAGTGACAAATAAAAGTAGTAGAAATTTCAACTATAAGGCAATTTATGCAAGCCGGTTACCATTTATACAATCCGCTGCAAGCAGATGTGCAGCATTCTATAAATTCTGTCGATTTTCAAATAGTTTTACATAGCTTCTCATTGCAAACTTTTAGCAATCAAAGTATTTTAAACAAAAGAAAAGCTGCTTTAAAACGCAAATGTTTAGACTCTATAAACCAAATATCTATAAAAAAGAAGGTTGCCTCCCTTTGACCAAATACTCTCGTTGTTAGTGCGCTTCCCTACTAAGACAGCGGTCCTGTTTGACTCCCTACTGCCACTCGTACATTTGCACTGCTTTTAGGCCATTCTCAGAGGTACTGCAAGTCTGAGACGACCTGTGGTGACAGCGAGGCAAGCCCCGGGCATGTCACCTAGTTCCAAAAATCAGTTTAATATCGTAGTGACCGAATCGGTCACGTATCAGATATTAAGCTGATAAGAACAGATACTACACTTCACACACACACACACACACACACACACACACACACACACACACACACACACACACACACACACACTCACACACAAACAAACGCACACAAAGAGGACGACAAAATAATTTTTTTTTTTTTTTTTTTTTTTTTTTTTTAAGTCCAGTAAGTTGGTCGCAAACTACTTTTTTCTAGAAGTTGCAATGTGACCTTTAAAAAAAAAAAGGTCACCGAATTTATAGCACACCGTCCTGCGCGCTGTTGCATTCAGCGCGCTCTGAATTCCAATAGCGGTGCGCGCGCACTAAAACACACATGCATACGCATGTGAGAGGTGCGCTGGGTTGCCACTCGTACATTTGCACTGCTTTTAGGCCATTCTCAGAGGTACTGCAAGTCTGAGACGACCTGTGGTGACAGCGAGGCAAGCCCCGGGCATGTCACCTAGTTCCAAAAATCAGTTTAATATCGTAGTGACCGAATCGGTCACGTATCAGATATTAAGCTGATAAGAACAGATACTACACTTTGATCTTAGCCAAAAGGCCGAGAAGCGATAAACCAGAGGTTTGGAAGCGCACAAGGACAGCCAACTTGCCATGGTACGACAAGTGGGAACAGAAATTGTACACAGGAGTCCCGGAAACACACCTAACACACCTTCGTTTTCTTCGACATCCGCTCTTTTATTGTATATTCAGAATATTAAGGGAATTGGCGGAATAACCAATTCCCTCCTAGACAAAGTAGACGTCTTTTAATGGCCCCAAATTGACAGTGACAAATAAAAGTAGTAGAAATTTCAACTATAAGGCAATTTATGCAAGCCGGTTACCATTTATACAATCCGCTGCAAGCAGATGTGCAGCATTCTATAAATTCTGTCGATTTTCAAATAGTTTTACATAGCTTCTCATTGCAAACTTTTAGCAATCAAAGTATTTTAAACAAAAGAAAAGCTGCTTTAAAACGCAAATGTTTAGACTCTATAAACCAAATATCTATAAAAAAGAAGGTTGCCTCCCTTTGACCAAATACTCTCGTTGTTAGTGCGCTTCCCTACTAAGACAGCGGTCCTGTTTGACTCCCTACTGCCACTCGTACATTTGCACTGCTTTTAGGCCATTCTCAGAGGTACTGCAAGTCTGAGACGACCTGTGGTGACAGCGAGGCAAGCCCCGGGCATGTCACCTAGTTCCAAAAATCAGTTTAATATCGTAGTGACCGAATCGGTCACGTATCAGATATTAAGCTGATAAGAACAGATACTACACTTCACACACACACACACACACACACACACACACACACACACACACACACACACACACACACACACTCACACACAAACAAACGCACACAAAAAGAGGACGACAAAATAATTTTTTTTTTTTTTTTTTTTTTTTTTTTAAGTCCAGTAAGTTGGTCGCAAACTACTTTTTTCTAGAAGTTGCAATGTGACCTTTAAAAAAAAAAAGGTCACCGAATTTATAGCACACCGTCCTGCGCGCTGTTGCATTCAGCGCGCTCTGAATTCCAATAGCGGTGCGCGCGCACTAAAACACACATGCATACGCATGTGAGAGGTGCGCTGGGTTGCCACTCGTACATTTGCACTGCTTTTAGGCCATTCTCAGAGGTACTGCAAGTCTGAGACGACCTGTGGTGACAGCGAGGCAAGCCCCGGGCATGTCACCTAGTTCCAAAAATCAGTTTAATATCGTAGTGACCGAATCGGTCACGTATCAGATATTAAGCTGATAAGAACAGATACTACACTTTGATCTTAGCCAAAAGGCCGAGAAGCGATAAACCAGAGGTTTGGAAGCGCACAAGGACAGCCAACTTGCCATGGTACGACAAGTGGGAACAGAAATTGTACACAGGAGTCCCGGAAACACACCTAACACACCTTCGTTTTCTTCGACATCCGCTCTTTTATTGTATATTCAGAATATTAAGGGAATTGGCGGAATAACCAATTCCCTCCTAGACAAAGTAGACGTCTTTTAATAGCCCCAAATTGACAGTGACAAATAAAAGTAGTAGAAATTTCAACTATAAGGCAATTTATGCAAGCCGGTTACCATTTATACAATCCGCTGCAAGCAGATGTGCAGCATTCTATAAATTCTGTCGATTTTCAAATAGTTTTACATAGCTTCTCATTGCAAACTTTTAGCAATCAAAGTATTTTAAACAAAAGAAAAGCTGCTTTAAAACGCAAATGTTTAGACTCTATAAACCAAATATCTATAAAAAAGAAGGTTGCCTCCCTTTGACCAAATACTCTCGTTGTTAGTGCGCTTCCCTACTAAGACAGCGGTCCTGTTTGACTCCCTACTGCCACTCGTACATTTGCACTGCTTTTAGGCCATTCTCAGAGGTACTGCAAGTCTGAGACGACCTGTGGTGACAGCGAGGCAAGCCCCGGGCATGTCACCTAGTTCCAAAAATCAGTTTAATATCGTAGTGACCGAATCGGTCACGTATCAGATATTAAGCTGATAAGAACAGATACTACACTTCACACACACACACACACACACACACACACACACACACACACACACACACACACACACACACTCACACACAAACAAACGCACACAAAGAGGACGACAAAATAATTTTTTTTTTTTTTTTTTTTTTTTTTTTTAAGTCCAGTAAGTTGGTCGCAAACTACTTTTTTCTAGAAGTTGCAATGTGACCTTTAAAAAAAAAAAGGTCACCGAATTTATAGCACACCGTCCTGCGCGCTGTTGCATTCAGCGCGCTCTGAATTCCAATAGCGGTGCGCGCGCACTAAAACACACATGCATACGCATGTGAGAGGTGCGCTGGGTTGCCACTCGTACATTTGCACTGCTTTTAGGCCATTCTCAGAGGTACTGCAAGTCTGAGACGACCTGTGGTGACAGCGAGGCAAGCCCCGGGCATGTCACCTAGTTCCAAAAATCAGTTTAATATCGTAGTGACCGAATCGGTCACGTATCAGATATTAAGCTGATAAGAACAGATACTACACTTTGATCTTAGCCAAAAGGCCGAGAAGCGATAAACCAGAGGTTTGGAAGCGCACAAGGACAGCCAACTTGCCATGGTACGACAAGTGGGAACAGAAATTGTACACAGGAGTCCCGGAAACACACCTAACACACCTTCGTTTTCTTCGACATCCGCTCTTTTATTGTATATTCAGAATATTAAGGGAATTGGCGGAATAACCAATTCCCTCCTAGACAAAGTAGACGTCTTTTAATAGCCCCAAATTGACAGTGACAAATAAAAGTAGTAGAAATTTCAACTATAAGGCAATTTATGCAAGCCGGTTACCATTTATACAATCCGCTGCAAGCAGATGTGCAGCATTCTATAAATTCTGTCGATTTTCAAATAGTTTTACATAGCTTCTCATTGCAAACTTTTAGCAATCAAAGTATTTTAAACAAAAGAAAAGCTGCTTTAAAACGCAAATGTTTAGACTCTATAAACCAAATATCTATAAAAAAGAAGGTTGCCTCCCTTTGACCAAATACTCTCGTTGTTAGTGCGCTTCCCTACTAAGACAGCGGTCCTGTTTGACTCCCTACTGCCACTCGTACATTTGCACTGCTTTTAGGCCATTCTCAGAGGTACTGCAAGTCTGAGACGACCTGTGGTGACAGCGAGGCAAGCCCCGGGCATGTCACCTAGTTCCAAAAATCAGTTTAATATCGTAGTGACCGAATCGGTCACGTATCAGATATTAAGCTGATAAGAACAGATACTACACTTCACACACACACACACACACACACACACACACACACACACACACACACACACTCACACACAAACAAACGCACACAAAGAGGACGACAAAATAATTTTTTTTTTTTTTTTTTTTTTTTTTTTAAGTCCAGTAAGTTGGTCGCAAACTACTTTTTTCTAGAAGTTGCAATGTGACCTTTAAAAAAAAAGGTCACCGAATTTATAGCACACCGTCCTGCGCGCTGTTGCATTCAGCGCGCTCTGAATTCCAATAGCGGTGCGCGCGCACTAAAACACACATGCATACGCATGTGAGAGGTGCGCTGGGTTGCCACTCGTACATTTGCACTGCTTTTAGGCCATTCTCAGAGGTACTGCAAGTCTGAGACGACCTGTGGTGACAGCGAGGCAAGCCCCGGGCATGTCACCTAGTTCCAAAAATCAGTTTAATATCGTAGTGACCGAATCGGTCACGTATCAGATATTAAGCTGATAAGAACAGATACTACACTTTGATCTTAGCCAAAAGGCCGAGAAGCGATAAACCAGAGGTTTGGAAGCGCACAAGGACAGCCAACTTGCCATGGTACGACAAGTGGGAACAGAAATTGTACACAGGAGTCCCGGAAACACACCTAACACACCTTCGTTTTCTTCGACATCCGCTCTTTTATTGTATATTCAGAATATTAAGGGAATTGGCGGAATAACCAATTCCCTCCTAGACAAAGTAGACGTCTTTTAATAGCCCCAAATTGACAGTGACAAATAAAAGTAGTAGAAATTTCAACTATAAGGCAATTTATGCAAGCCGGTTACCATTTATACAATCCGCTGCAAGCAGATGTGCAGCATTCTATAAATTCTGTCGATTTTCAAATAGTTTTACATAGCTTCTCATTGCAAACTTTTAGCAATCAAAGTATTTTAAACAAAAGAAAAGCTGCTTTAAAACGCAAATGTTTAGACTCTATAAACCAAATATCTATAAAAAAGAAGGTTGCCTCCCTTTGACCAAATACTCTCGTTGTTAGTGCGCTTCCCTACTAAGACAGCGGTCCTGTTTGACTCCCTACTGCCACTCGTACATTTGCACTGCTTTTAGGCCATTCTCAGAGGTACTGCAAGTCTGAGACGACCTGTGGTGACAGCGAGGCAAGCCCCGGGCATGTCACCTAGTTCCAAAAATCAGTTTAATATCGTAGTGACCGAATCGGTCACGTATCAGATATTAAGCTGATAAGAACAGATACTACACTTCACACACACACACACACACACACACACACACACACACACACACACACACACACACACACACACTCACACACAAACAAACGCACACAAAGAGGACGACAAAATAATTTTTTTTTTTTTTTTTTTTTTTTTTTTAAGTCCAGTAAGTTGGTCGCAAACTACTTTTTTCTAGAAGTTGCAATGTGACCTTTAAAAAAAAAAAGGTCACCGAATTTATAGCACACCGTCCTGCGCGCTGTTGCATTCAGCGCGCTCTGAATTCCAATAGCGGTGCGCGCGCACTAAAACACACATGCATACGCATGTGAGAGGTGCGCTGGGTTGCCACTCGTACATTTGCACTGCTTTTAGGCCATTCTCAGAGGTACTGCAAGTCTGAGACGACCTGTGGTGACAGCGAGGCAAGCCCCGGGCATGTCACCTAGTTCCAAAAATCAGTTTAATATCGTAGTGACCGAATCGGTCACGTATCAGATATTAAGCTGATAAGAACAGATACTACACTTTGATCTTAGCCAAAAGGCCGAGAAGCGATAAACCAGAGGTTTGGAAGCGCACAAGGACAGCCAACTTGCCATGGTACGACAAGTGGGAACAGAAATTGTACACAGGAGTCCCGGAAACACACCTAACACACCTTCGTTTTCTTCGACATCCGCTCTTTTATTGTATATTCAGAATATTAAGGGAATTGGCGGAATAACCAATTCCCTCCTAGACAAAGTAGACGTCTTTTAATAGCCCCAAATTGACAGTGACAAATAAAAGTAGTAGAAATTTCAACTATAAGGCAATTTATGCAAGCCGGTTACCATTTATACAATCCGCTGCAAGCAGATGTGCAGCATTCTATAAATTCTGTCGATTTTCAAATAGTTTTACATAGCTTCTCATTGCAAACTTTTAGCAATCAAAGTATTTTAAACAAAAGAAAAGCTGCTTTAAAACGCAAATGTTTAGACTCTATAAACCAAATATCTATAAAAAAGAAGGTTGCCTCCCTTTGACCAAATACTCTCGTTGTTAGTGCGCTTCCCTACTAAGACAGCGGTCCTGTTTGACTCCCTACTGCCACTCGTACATTTGCACTGCTTTTAGGCCATTCTCAGAGGTACTGCAAGTCTGAGACGACCTGTGGTGACAGCGAGGCAAGCCCCGGGCATGTCACCTAGTTCCAAAAATCAGTTTAATATCGTAGTGACCAAATCGGTCACGTATCAGATATTAAGCTGATAAGAACAGATACTACACTTCACACACACACACACACACACACACACACACACACACACACACACACACACTCACACACAAACAAACGCACACAAAGAGGACGACAAAATAATTTTTTTTTTTTTTTTTTTTTTTTAAGTCCAGTAAGTTGGTCGCAAACTACTTTTTTCTAGAAGTTGCAATGTGACCTTTAAAAAAAAAAAGGTCACCGAATTTATAGCACACCGTCCTGCGCGCTGTTGCATTCAGCGCGCTCTGAATTCCAATAGCGGTGCGCGCGCACTAAAACACACATGCATACGCATGTGAGAGGTGCGCTGGGTTGCCACTCGTACATTTGCACTGCTTTTA
>CAWUFQ010000522.1:32500-61969 GCA_963921405.1 Cepaea hortensis | reverse complement strand
AGACAGACAGACAGACAGACAGACAGACAGACAGACGCAAGTCCAATAGTGTGGAATCGAACATCAGACGCCTACGACTTGTAACAGCATTCTCTCCCCCCCCCCTCTCCCCCACCATACAGACAGTCAGAGAGTTCTTCCCACGGGAACCCATCACAACAACCAGTCGTGTCTCTAGCCTAAACACTTGGCACACAAACATTGTGACCATGTCTATGACATCGAGCCTTTGCAAGGACATCCCAGAGGACAACAAAGCCGATGTCCTCAAACATCACTACTTCATGCCAGAACGGACATAAACACATCAATTCTGGCCCGCTCATCACTTTTTATGGCCATGTTTTTTTCTTAACAGGCAAGTGGGGCAGGCTATTTATACCCCAATATGCCCACGATTAGAAATACCGAAATACACATACAGGCCGAAAGTAATTTATGAACGGGTGATTGTAGTCTTTGTACACGTAATGTGCTTGGCTCTATGCTTTAGACTAGATATTCATAAAGGTTTTGGACTAAAGTAACGGGGGTAAACTTTCTAACATAAAAGTCTACCAGAAATTTACTAAAACAAGCGAAATGGAAGTGAAATTAAGGGAACATTTCCTATTCGTCTTTGTGGTATTGAAGCTGCAAAGGGGAGGTAAAGGGTGGTAAAGGGGAATAAGGCGGGCTGGTAAGATCTGGCTCATAAAGAAAAACAAAAAAAACCAATATTGAACCATTCATGACTGATTTACACATGGCTTGGATTGCGCGGTTATGGAACATTACACCACTAGAAGTCTTACAGGCAGCAGTGGAGGTGGCAGCAATATGCAGCAAAAGTAGTAGTAGTAGTAGTAGTAGTAGTAGTAGTAGTAGTAGTAGTAGTAGTAGTAGTAGTAGTAGTAGCAGCAGCAGCAGCAGCAGAAGTAATAATAGTAGTAGTAGTAGTAGCAGTAGGAGTAGTAGTAGTAGTAGTAGTAGTAGTAGTAGTAGTAGTAGTAGTAGTAGTAGTAGTAGTAGTAGTAGTAGTAGTAGAAGAAGAAGAAGAAGAAGAAGAAGAAGAAGAAGAAGAAGAAGAAGAAGAAGAAGAAGAAGAAGAAGAAGAAGAAGAAGAAGGAGAAGGAAGAAGAAGAAGAAGAAGAAGAAGAAGAAGAAGAAGAAGAAGAAGAAGAAGAAGAAGAAGAAGAAGAAGAAGAAGAAGAAGAAGAAGAAGAAACAGTCTCGCACATCCGTATGATTTTTTAACTCAGAGAGGAGAAGGAGATCTCTGCAGCACAGATACCCCTGATATGGTACTACTACTACTACTACTACTACTACTACTACTACTACTACTACTACTACTACTACTACTACTATTATTATTATTATTATAACTACTACTACTACTACTACTACTACTACTACTACTACTACTACTACTACTACTACTACTACTACTACTGCTACTACTACGATGACACCCTGTTGCTAGCACAATTCCTACACAGGGCACACTCCCATAGACAGAAGATCTTCTCAGGACTTAAACCACTTGGATGATAATAAAGTCAACTACAACCCCCCCCCCCCCCCCCCCCACCGAGATCTTAGCGCATTCTGTGTACATGGTGCCAGTCTCAGATTATACAGACCAACTGGAACTTGATGGGTGATGTGGTCAATACCACTGGAGGTCTTTACTTCTGAGAACAATTCTGAAACCCAATTTACCTCTGGAGGTCATTACTTCTGAGAACAATTCTGAAACCCACTTTACCACTGGAGGTCATTACTTCTGAGAACAATTCTGAAACCCAATTTAGGTTCGGTCCATCTGGGAGGCGCTCCAGCCTAGGAAATTGCCAGCACTACAGACGCTACTATCTGAAACAGGTAGTCAGCATAAGGTCACCCACACAGTGTATATTATCCCATTATGGAGTACCCAGAAACAAGAAAGCTGAACAACCAGCTAAGGAAGGACCAACAGAAGGACAACCTGATGTGTCTGTCACATACCACCAAACTAAAAGAAACACCACATTAATCAGAAAGTCACCAACACCAGCACAGGACGATTGCCATTTTATGGACAGACCAGAACAAATCATTATCATGCGCCTTATAAAAGGACATAATCGATTACGCAACCACGTGTATAGACAATTCAAGATTGGCAATTCAGCCATGTGCACATGTGGATTTGCGCCGTAGACAACAGATCACACACTCCAAATACGAACGACACTTCTAGGCAGACCTTCTGGTCTAGAGAAATAACATTGGAGGATAAACTTTAGGAATCACTGAGTCAACTAAAAAAGATATTAAATTTATACCAAAAACAAAAACAACACCAAAAAAAAAAAAGCAACCAAAAAAACAAACAAACAAACAAACATTGCAGATATAGACAATACATTTCAAGTGAACGAAATAAGAAGGAAAAGAAGACATGAACTAGGCTAAGCCCTATTGACAGTTTCAATAATGTCAAACTGCCCTAAGTCTTGGCTAGACCTACTCCAGACCACCAGGGAGATCTACAGAAAATATCCATGTCGTTGCGTGTTTCCCCAGGGGAATTAGATGCCCGGCCCCGTCTGCTGTCTAAATCCCTGCAGCTTTAATCGCTGGTAGCTTCAGTAATCCTCTTACTAGATCTCCCGGTCACAAATCCTTGCATTAATCCTTGTCTCATAATACAACGTCTCAGTTGTTTCCCTTCTCGGTCGTTCTCAACTTCTTATAACAAGGAAACATCAACTACTGTGTGGATGGGAGACGCACAAGCGGACGTTGGGTTGGGGTATGTTGACAATGAAATGTCTAACATCTGTGCAAGAAATATGGCCACCCTAGGCCTGATCCTTGTCGGTCTGTGCGTGTGTGTTGTGGTAAACCATGACCTGGTCTTGTAATATTTATATCTGGTGATATGAAGTTTCAATACTGGTCTTAGAGACGCAGATGGTTTCTTAGCTGGAGGAAGGGGCGGGGTGGGGGAAGGGGAGGTGAAATCTCCAACACAGACCCGAAGAAGAAGAAGAAGAAGAAGAAGAAGAAGAAGAAGAAGAAGAAGAAGAAGAAGAAGAAGAAGAAGAAGAAGAAGAAGAAGAAGAAGAAGAAGCAACAGTAGCAGTAGTAGTAGCAGCAGCAGCATAAGAAGCAGAAGAAGAAGAAGAAGAAGAAGAAGAAGAAGAAGAAGAAGAAGAAGAAGAAGAAGAAGAAGAAGAAGAAGAAGAAGAAGAAGAAGAAGAAGAAGAAGAAGAAGAACAACAACAACAACAACAACAACAACAACAACAACAACAACGACCAATACCACACATAACTAGCTTCTCATTATATCGATCATATCGTTTCTTCCACTGTCACCATTCAACTTCCGAAATATGCCTACCTTTTACCCTAGCGACGACAGCACGGACGAGATAACCAATGAAACCAAAACCTGAACAGTGTCATTCAGAAACGTGCCATTTATCAATGACACTAACAAGACCATAATCCCCCACCAGATACAACCAAGAGTGCGTTAGTAAATGGTATTGGCGGGTTTTTCTCCCAACTCGGGGATATTTCGTTGAGGCAGTGACATGACATCTGCTCGGAACAATGACAGGCGGCTTAATGGAGCCATAAAGAAGTGGACTAATGGACAGTCCAGTGGGGACAACAAGTGGACAGCCAGTGACGCTAAACCGGGTGGTTTCCGCCACATTTTCAGCTTCTTGCCGGTGCTTCTGTATCTCTTAACTGATTCAGTACTAAATAAAAAGTAGTTTTGAACCAAACATGGCACATAATCAAATGAACAAGTATTATAATGTACATTTCAGTTCACTGGGCAATGAAATGCCGAAGATACCACGAAACAAAACAAATAACACGCTGGCCTTTGTATGGCGACATATCATATTGTCCATATGTCCAAAATGGGAGATCAAATGTAGTGATGTTGTCCTTCGCCACTAAATCAGTCAATTAGTTAGTTAGTTGGTTAGTTACATAGTTAGTTAGTTAGTTAGATAGATAGTTAGTTAGTTAGCTGAATAATTAGTTACTTAGTTAGATGGTTAGTTAGTTAGGTAATTAGATAGTTAATTAGATAGTTAAATAGTTAGATAGTTAGTTAGTTAGATAGATAGTTAGTTAGTTAGTTAGATAGATAGATAGATAGATAGATAGATAGATAGATAGATAGATAGATAGATAGATAGATAGATAGTAGTTAGTTAGTTAGTTAATTAGATTGTTAGTTGGTAAGTTAGTTAGTTAGTAGTTAGTTAGTTAATTAGATAGTTAGTTAGTTGGTTAGTTAGTTGGTTAATTAGTTAGATAGATAGTTTGTTAGATAGTGAGTTATTGAGTTAGTTAGTGAATTAGTTGGTTAGTGCGTGAGTTAGTTAGTAAGTGAAATGGTTAGTTAGTTAGTTGGTTGGTTAGTTAGTTATTTAGTTAGTTAGTTGGCTGGTTAATTTGTTAGTTAATTAGTTGGTTACTTAGTTGCTTGTTTGGTTGGTTGGTTAGTTAGTTAGTTGGTTGGTTGGTTAGTTATTTGGTTGGTTGCCTGCTTAATTAGTTAGTTAATTAGTTAGTTAGTTAGTTAGTTAGTTAGATGGTTAGTTAGTTAGTTAGTTAGTTAGATAGTTAAACAGTTAGATAGTTAATTAGTTAGTTAGTTAGTTAGAAAGATAGATATTTATAGTTATATTATAGACATGTTTCAGGCGAACGAAAGAAGAAGAAGAAGAAGAAGAAAGATAGATAGTTAGTTAGTAGTTAGTTAGTTAGTTAGTTATTAGATAGTTAGATAGTTAGTTAGTTAGTTGGTTAGTTTGTTAGTTAGTTAGATAGATAGTTTGTTAGATAATGAGTTATTGAGTTAGTAATTGAATTAGTTAGTTAGTGCGTGAGTTAGTTAGTAAGTGAGTTGGTTAGTTAGTTAGTTGGTTAGAACGAAAGAAGAAGAAGAAGAAGAAGAAAGATAGATAGTTAGTTAGTAGTTAGTTAGTTAGTTATTAGATAGTTAGATAGTTAGTTAGTTAGTTGGTTAGTTTGTTAGTTAGTTAGATAGATAGTTTGTTAGATAATGAGTTATTGAGTTAGTAATTGAATTAGTTAGTTAGTGCGTGAGTTAGTTAGTAAGTGAGTTGGTTAGTTAGTTAGTTGGTTAGTTAGTTACTTAGTAAGTCAGTTGCAGTTCCAACTTCAAGGCAAACGGTCGTCCCAATTATGCTCCGTTCCTGTGCTACTGAATCAGTTAAACAACCGTTGGTCAGACTCTTGCTTGCTGGCCCGGCGGTATTGAGTTTGAAACCGCATACAAACATATTTTAAAAATTGACCTGGCCTTCTGGTCGACACAGCCATAATCGCTTAATGCAGTGCTACCCGTGCAGATGACTACATCGCCTGGTTGTGGATTGTTGAGCATCAATTGTTACACCTCCATTTCAGTACAGCCTGTCGGCCAATCCCTGCATTCCCCATCCAATGATATTATGATCCGTTGACAAACAACCAGCCAAACAGGTGCACATACCCGGACATCAACCCTGGAAACGTGAACAGAAATTACAAGCCACGTAAATAATATTTCCTACTTATGAATGTGCTGGGAAATATAATAATAAACTAAATAATAATGATATATGATGACCAAAAAGTAACACTATACGACACAATATCCCACGCATCTCCGACAGACTGTACATCGGATTTACAACACATTCTTTCAAAGTATTTACTAATTTAACAACCAACAAAACTAGTAACAAATCATTCAGCCAACCACTTATTCAGCCATGCAACCAACCAGAAATCAAACCAACCAATCAAGCAACCTTTCAACCAACCAACCAGCCAACCAACCACCTCACCAAGCAGCCAACCTAAATATTCCTCAGAAACCAGATTTCTACCTTTATTAGATGTTTCTCGGCTTGCCTGTTTATTGTCTCCTTCCATGGTATTCTTTGCATCCTCCTCAACCACATCGTTAATGCCATTACACGTTTCTCGAATTGTCTAGTTGTTGTCGCCAACACACATCTGCAGATCTGCCGTCTGCCTTGGGATCTCATTCACCGCTCACTTTTCTTAAGATCCGGAGTAATGAATGACTTCTCGTGTTGGGTTTAAGTTCATGACCTGGCTGATTGTAACCTTCTTATTAAGTAGGAGTTACTTAAGAGTTCCGTATGCACTTAAGTATGTCCATGGCAGTGACAGATGGAGGGATAGACCTGGTTGGTGGCACACTTAACCAGCAGAAATAGGGGGGAGGTGAAAGGTTAACGAACAGTCGAGCACAATGGGGGGAAAAAACGACGGCGCTGGGAATTCTGGGTTCTCTTTCAGGAGACCCACGTTGGAATCCTCGGCAAGGTGTGGATTTTCTTTTTCTGTCGGGGGCAAAAAGAAAGTCCTAACCTGCACAGTTCGCGGCGACTGCCCTAGCCAGGGGGCTTTAATTCCTCTGGCTCAAGACCCCTTTGTCCTACACCGCAAGGTACTGTAGACATTTGATGACAGCCCGTATTGAACACACACTGAGAAAACCAGAGGACAATATAACTAGACATTCTCTTGTCTGAAACTCTCAAGGTAAGTGAAATAGCAGGAGATCAAAACATACACGGAGAAGAGAATTACAGACATAGATGAATAATATAGGGAGGACATGGGGGGGGGGGGGAGAACTGCAGGAGATGGCAAAGATAAGGTGGGTTGGTGTTGTTTGTTTGAAGACCCTATGACCCAATGGGGATAAAGGGAATAATAATAATAATAATAATAATAATAATAATAATAATAATAATAATAATAATAATAATAATAATAATAATACTTAACAATCCGAGACCGAGCAAGAAATGCTGTTATCAGATAGACTGTGGGATCAACACCTTGTGGCACATTTATTGAAAGACAGAAGATCAAGTGGTTTGGCCATGTCGTTAGAATGCAACACCAGCAACTACCATCACTGGCTTTACATTAAAGATCATCTGCGACGAGACCATGAGGACATCCAAAATGGATTGACGACATCAAAGACATTGTACAATCACACGGTTGACACTATCCAGTGCCGCGCACCGAACGCTGGTGCGCAAATTATTCCTCCACACGACGCTTCACGGCAGAAGTGGAAGATGATGATGATGATGATATTAATAGAAAGAAGAAGAAGAGTACAATGGATTGTAGGGTCAGAGTGCTTGGTTAAGGTCCTCGGGAAGTACAATACATGTCTCATGAGCTGTTTGACCTCACATGCTCAGGGAAAGGTCCTCGGGAGGTATAATAATACATGTCTCATGATTTGTCTGACCTCACATGCACAGGGAAAAGTTTCGCCACTCTAACATCCGGACACGGGTGTTTACAGATGATTCTTCCAAAGAGGTTGCGAATAAAAGTAGTGGAATCTACACAAGTCATCCTAGAGGAAATCCAGAGATGTATTCCAACACGACAGAAGAAATCTACTAACTTCAGAACAGAAGCAACAGCTCTTCTTACAGCTATTACGTTAGTTATCTGTTGGGGGATCATCGTAACAGCTATTACGTTAGTTATCTGTTGGGGGATCATCGTTTCACTCCGGGCTCAAATCCCCCGCCCAGGATATGCATCAGATTCCGGTGGCTAATAGTGGCAATACTGTGTTGGTTAATGATGCCCCGCATTCTCCCGATGGACCCCTCGTTCTCCCAATGTGCCCCTGTGTGTCTGGCCGTGCCAATTCTATCATTCCTCTCATTCTAGTCAACGAAGTGGATTCACTAGCGTCAAATCCTCCGTTCTCGACGCTCCTCGCTCCAACGATCCTTGGGTCTGTACCATCTAGAAATATCCACGAGACCATCAAGAAAACCAATAAAGATCTGAAAGCACCAAGTTCTCTTGTACGCGTTTTATCCATTCAGATATGGCCCCAGAAGAACCTACTTACACACGCGACCTTCTATCGTACAACACACAACCCAGATAAACCCACTTACACACGACCTGCTGTCGTACAACACACAACCCAGATGAACACACTTGCACACGACCTTCTGTCGTACAACACACAAACCAGAAGAAGTACACAGTTACACACACGACCTTCAGTCGTACAACACACAAACCAGAAGAACAACACAGTTACACACACAACCGTCTGTCGTACAACACACAAACCAGAAGAACACACGTATACACAACCCAGAAGAAACCACTTACACACACGATCTTCTGTCGAATGACAGACAAATAATGTTGTGTCTAAACTAGGCTCTCCAGACAGAGGTGACCTGAAAGTAATCAGCCGGAAACAATTAAGAATGTGCGGTCTTTGCTTTCAGAAGGCATGCTCGTAAGAACTGCGTAATATGTTATGTTCTGTCTGTCCCTGGGGGATAGGTAACCTAACAACCAACAAACCAGGACCCGCGAGTGCAATGTTCTAGATTCTAGAAGAATTAGCAGGCCCCGCGAGTGCAATGTTCTGGAAGAAGTAGGCATGTCTTTGTCAAGTGGTGTACAGTTGCCTATTACGTTAATTAATGCGATGCCATTGACTTCCAGCCCTGGTTGATCAAATATCTGTTCTTTAACATATGTAAGAGCTGGATCAATGTAGGTCACTGGTACAGCCACTGCGCATTGTGCCCCGTAAAGGAAAAAAGGTCATCTCATTCACAGATTGAGAGATTTGGTAATGTGGTGGCTAGATAGCGAGATTCGGTAGTGTAGTTAGCTTTCCCTATTAACAGTATCCTTCGCCACCAGGCGAACCCACTCCGGCTTCAGAGGTACTTGTAATTTACGTCCTCAAGTCAAGGACGACAGGTCAAGATTTTAGTCCAACTGTCTGGGATAGGGGTTGAACACCTTACTTTGACATCAGCACACCGGATGTTTAAGAACATGCGTTCTTTTGTTCAGATCTTTCAGAGAATCGTTGTTAGTTATTCTGGTAAGCCCAACATTTGTGGGCTGTCTTGAAGTTTGTGTGGCAGTGGCTTAAAGATTTAGTTTGGGGTAGCATGAATGTTTAGTGTGTGATATCTTGAAGGACGGTTGGGTGCGGACGGACTGACGGCCGGAGAGAGAACGAGAGAGAGAGAGAGAGAGAGAGGGGGGGGGCAGGGAGGCAGAGAGAGGGAAGGACGGACATAGAGATAGACGGACGGGCGGGCGAAGGTCGGGTAGACAGACAGACAGATATACTAGAGGCATTCTGACAAACGCAATAGAGACAAGCCAAATGTACGACTGTACTACGCAATTCGTCTGTTCGTTAGGAAAGATTCAGCTAATGCAGTTATATTTTTGTCCATGTTAGAATTATGCTGTTAGCTCGACTAATATTTTTACCTCCAAGTTTCTTCGTCTCCAGTTGCCAACGTTTTTGCTATGTTTGCATAACATCAAATTTCTTCCACTTCTTTATAATGTTCTTTTCTTCGGAGTAATGAGCTTTTCGCCAGTCATATTTTTATTGTCATTGATCTTCTCTCCCTCTTTTGGATTCTCCCTCCTTTACTTCCTCCTCCTCATCATCATCAGTTTCCTCATTTACTTCTGATTTCAGTTCTCCCTTTATCTCTTCTTTAACTCCGCCTTCTTCTCGTCCTCCTCCTCCTTCTTTTTGTTGTTACTCTAATTTTTCTCCTCCTCTTCCACCTTCTCCTTCTCCTCTGCCTTCTTCTTCTTTTTCTTCTTCTTGTCATTTCGTCTCCTCCATCTTCTTCTTCTTCTTCTTCTTGTCATTTCGTCTCGTCCACTTTCTTCTTCTTCTTCCTGATCGCGAAAAAGTGGATCCAACCCCTACACCGGCATTAAGTTGGACTCAAACGTTAACCTCTCATTCACAAAGCCACGGCAAACTACTGAACGTACACAATCGCCTACAAAACCAACCTAGGATTGATCCCAACATCCTACAAAGAACATACAACAACCTGTAACAGACTATACTTCCCACAAGCCAGCCTCGCTAGTGTAGTGGCTAGACACTCACCTTCCATGCTGATGGTCACGGCTTCGAATCCTCTCTGGGAAGACTCAATGTCTTAAAATTAACCCGGCCTCCCAGGCCCATCCGGCCCAAAATGGTTACCAGAAAATGCATTGGGAAGTAAAGGCGTTCGGGGTGAGACTAACCATATTCACATTACACCCGAAGTGCCGTCTGGTCTGTCAACACATGGGCCAGGCACCACATGTACAATGAGTCTTAAGATGTGTAAACAGACCCTTTTACTTTCTTCTCTCGTGTTGAACTCAAGCGTAGTCCCATAGACTGCTTCTAGTAGCACTGGACAGATTTTTGAATAGCTTTCCCTATTACCAGTGTCCCTCGCCGTAAGACGAACCCACTCCGACTTCGGGGGTACTTGTAATTTTGTTCCCAAGACAAGGGGGAGAAGTCAACATTGTAATCCAATTGACCAGTTAAGATGTTGAACTCTCTGCCTCGGCATTAGCACACCGGAAGTTTAAGAGCGAATGGTCTTATCCCGTCGGCCAGGTTGACCTCGGAAAAAAAGGGGGCATTTACCTTCTACTTACTTACCTGGCACAAAAACTCGGTATGTCTATTACTCGTGCCTCCCCATCTATTACTCACTACAAGCCCTGTCTGTCTTTTATCTGCTGGCGTTTGAACTTCAAACAAACCTCCCTTTTGTGCATGCCGCACTCTCCGACCTCCTTCTAGGCTCCTGTCTCTCGTTCAGAGAGTCCTGTTCCTGTACGTTGATGGTTGCCATCATTCTATGGCAGCACGTGTTGGCCATCTTTGTATTGTTGACGTAACCCTGGTGTCGTAGGGCTGTTTGTTGTTTGGCGTTCTTGGGTCCTCCTCCTCCTCCTCCTCCTCCTCCTTCTTCTTCTTCTTCTTCTTCTTCTTCTTCTTCTTCTTCTTCTTCTTCTTCTTCATCTTACTATTCTTTCTTTTCCGCTTCTTCATCATCTTCTTCCTTCCCTCCTCCTCCGCCTCATCATTATTATCATCAGCATCTTCTTCTTTTATTTGCTCTCAATTACTGTCATCATCTTCTTCGTCTTCTTTATTGTGCCTTCCCTCTCATTGTCCTCTCCCTCCTTCTTTTCCTCTCTCTTTTCTCTCTTTTCTCTATTATCATTATTATGATCAGCATCTTCTTCTTTTATTTGCTCTCAATTTCTATCATCATCTTCTTCGTCTTCTTTATTATGCCCTCGATCTCATGTCGTCTCCCTTCTTCTTTTCCTCTCTCTTTTCTTCTTCTTCTTCTTCTTCTTCTTCTTCTTCTTCTTCTTCTTCTTCTTCTTCTTCTTCTTCTTCTTTACTTCCTCCTTGTTCTCCTTACCCTCCTCCTCATCCTTCCTTTTCTTTATCCGTCGTTCTCCTCCCATTCTTCCAATTTCATCTACTTCAAACGCCTGGCCTCCAGGAAACATAGGCGACCACGACTCCCCAGCCCTCTCTGTCATCTGACATTGTAATAATGTTGTGTCGTTCAACAACTCAAATTTCAACACATACATAGTACAGCATGTCTCCCACAGCTAATAACAATCGCCACATCAATAATTCAATATCTATAAATATATAAAACTAAATCAATATCAGGATCCTCGCAGTTGCTACGGAGTTCGAGCACTGAGTTGAGATTTCCCGGACTCAGGCACGAGTTAGGAGTAGAACGGAGCACGTATGGGTTACACCCGTGTGCTGTGATGTTGATCCGTCGACTAAACTTAACATCAATAATTAATAATAATGAGTCATGTAGTATTGATTTTTGCACATTTCCCCCATGCCTTTATAATGCAAATATTAATACTGTTGTTGTTGTTCTTGGTTATCCTCATGAGTGATGTATGAATGAAATAATGTATGAAAGAGTTATAGAAGGGCAGAATGTTAGACGGGCCTGCGTGCCTAATTTTTAACCTGTTTGAAAATAAAGTTTGTTCTTTCGTTCGTTCTCTCTGTATCTGTCTCACTCTGCTTCTCAATGTCTCTCTCTGTATCTGTCTCTCACTCTCATTGTCTTTCTCTGTATCTCTGTCTCTCTCTGTCTCTCTCATTGTCTCTCTCTCTGTCTCTCTGTGTATCTCTTTGTCTCTATCACCATCTCTCTATAAATAAAGTTTTGTTTGTTCGTTCGTTCGTCCATTTTCTGTCTCTCTGTGTCTCTCTCTCTATCTCTCTTTGTCTCTCTGCCTCTCTGTCTTTCTTCTGTCTCTCTCATTATGTATCTCTATGTCTCTCTCTTTCTGTAGGCCTCTCTGCATCGCTCTGTCTCTCTCTCTCTCTGCTTCTCTGCCTATGTCTCTCAGTATCTTTCTCTCTATTTTTTTATGTGACTCTCTGTGCCTCTCTCTGTCTCTATCTGTCTCTTTGTGTCTGTTTCTCTCCGTTTCTTTGTCTCTTTCTGTGATTCCCTTTGTCTCTATCTCCATCTGGCTTTGCCGTTGTGTCTGTCTCTCTGTTTCTGGATCTCTGTCTCTATCTGTCTCTCTGACTCTCTCTGTCTCTCTGAATCTATCTATTTCTATGTCTCTCTCTCTCTGTCTGTTTTCCTGTCTCTCTTTGTCTCTGTCTCTCTCTGACCCTCTCTGTCTGTCTGACTCTCTCTCTGTTTCTGTCTCGCTGTCTCCGACTCTCTCCATCTCTGTCTCTCTCCGTCACTGTCTCTCTGTCTCTTTTTCTCTGACTGTCTCGCTGTCTGTCTCTGACTTTTTCCGTCACTGTCTCTCTGTCTCTCTGTCTCTCTGTCTCTCTCTCTCTCTCTATCTCTGACACACCCACACAAGCTAACAGCCAGAGAATCAATTCAAAGCATGGCTTCTGTCCCAACAGATGTCAATAATATCTGGTGCCATCTGAACGTAACCGGAAGTCAAGTGACGTCGTGAACGGCAGTACCTGGGGATCTGCTTATTTCAAACAGGTGGGAAAGCTCGACATCTGTTGGTGTCTTCTCCCATCCAAATAATAAATATCTATCTGTCTGTCTGTATGCATGCATGTATCTATCATATATATGTGTCTCCCGTCTACCTATTTCACCGTTCATATATTCATCCACACGTCCGTCCGTCAGTTCGCCCGCCCGCCAAAGCTCGTCCGTCCGTCTGTTTATCTGCCTGTCTATATGTGTGTCACAAGACTGTTTGTCTCTCTGTGTCTCTGTCTGACTATCTCTGTCTCTCTGAATCACTCTGTGTGTAAGTCTCTTTCTGTCTGTCTGTCTGTCTGTCTGTCTGTCTGTCTGTCTGTCTGTCTGTCTCTCTCTCTCTCTCTCTCTCTCTCTCTCTCTCTCTCTCTCTCTCTCTCTCTCTCTCTCTTTAAAACTACATACCTACACCCGCGATAGAGCCTGTTTGTATTGACCTTAAATGTAAAACTATGGAAGTTTCCGCGCACGTGTCCCTTTCGTCGCGGAACTGTCATTTCGTGAATGAAAGCCGCACTCGTGTTTCCGCTTCCGGGTTAAACATGGCGGCAGAAATAGGCAATTTGGGCCGATTTAGGATATCGGATTGACGGTGACTGTGAGTTGGGTGTCCGCTGGAGACAAAAGAGGAGTGATCTTGATTACCTGGTCGTGAATACAGATGAGCTGGTCAAGGACGCGGATTGCTGGTTGTTCTGGTTCATACAAGAGAGTGTTTTGTTGGTTAAATAACCGTTAAATGTGATACAATTTCTTTCTTTCTTTCTGCCTTTCTGTCTTTCTGTCTGTCTGTCTGTCTGTCTGTCTGTCTGTCTGTCTGTCTGTCTGCCCACCTGCCTGCCTGGCTGGCTTGCTGGCTTCTCTCTCTCTCTCTCTCTCTCTCTCTCTCTTTCTTTCTGCTTGCCTGCCTGCCTGGCTGGCTGGCTGGCTTCCTTGCTTGCTTGCTTTCTTTCTTTCTTTCTTTCTTTCTTTCTTTCTTGCTTGCTTGCTTTCTTTCTTTCTGTCATTATACCTGTCGGTCTGTCTGTCTGTCTGTCTTTCTTCTCTCTCTCTCTCTCTCTCTCTCTCTCTCTCTCTCTCTCTCTCTCTTTCATTGTGTCTGTCTGTCTGTCTGTCTGTTTTTCTGTCTTTGTTGTTTGTTTGTTGTTTGTTTCATTCGTTCTTTCTTTAATGCCTAGTATTGTGTTTGTTGTTTGTCCATCAAGAATGATGATGACCATTCATTTCATCCAGTGGGGTTGAAGGTATGGAGCCGTGGGTTCTAAGATGGCTGATAAGGCCTATTTTGGCTCGAAATGTTCTTTGACAATGTGGGCAAAGAATGCTTGACGTCTCTGGAGAAGGATTTCCTGCAGTGGTTTTTCTGTCCTGCCTTTTCTTCACAGCTCTTGCAGTCCTGGTTGCATCGCATATGACTGCACCCTTGTGTAATGATCCACGCCACGAATTTCGGTCTCTGGCTGCAGTCTCCCAGGTGTCGTGATGAATTCCAAAAGCATTCAGTGAAATTTTCAGAGTGTCTTTAAAGTGTTTCCTCTGGCCACCCTGGGAGCGTTTACCACAACGCAGTTCGCTGTAAACAATTCGTTTAGGGAGCCTGTGATCTGGCATGCGAGTCCAACGAATCTGAATCTTCATCAGTATAGTGTGGATACTGGGCATGGATGCTCTTTCTAGGACTTCAGTGTCTGGAATCTTGTCTTGCCATTTAATCTTCAGTAGCTTCCTTAGGCAGACTGTGTGGAAGTGGTTTAATTTCCTAGCGTGTCGCTGATAAACAGTCCAGGTTTCACAAGCATGTAGCAGTGTGGATAATACAACTGCTTTGTAGACTTTTAGCTTTGTTTGCAGGCTTATTCTAGTTCTGTCTCATACATTCTTGTACAGTCTGCCAAAGGCTGCACTGGCCTTGGAGATTCTTGCATTCACTTCGTCATCAATTGTGGCAGCTTGTGACACAGTGCTGCCAAGATAGGTGAATTTGTCCACAACACTTAGTCTATGATCATTCACTTTGATATTCGACACAGTATTATTATTCCCAGGAGCTGGCTGGTACATAACTACAGTCTTCTCCAAGTTGATATTGAGCCCAAAGTTGGCACAGGCATATGAGAAAGCTGAAACATTATGTTGCATGTCTGCCTCTGAGTTGGCGTATAGAGCGCAATCATCAGCAAACAGGAGCTCTCTGACGGTGTCGCTGTTAATTTTGGTTTTAGCTTTCAGCCTTCTGAGATTGAATAACTTTCCATCCATACGGTAGTTGATGCCTATTCCAATGTTGTCCTTCTCGAAGGCATTCATCAACATGGCTGAAAACATGAGGCTGAACAGTGTTGGTGCCAGGACACATCTTCACTCCATTGGTGACAGGAAAGGGTTCAGACAGTTCACCATTTTCCTGTACTCTTGCCTGCATGCCGTCATGAAATAGACGCACTATTTGGACAAACTTTCGTGGACAGCCATATTTTGCCATAATCTTCCACAGTCCTTCTCTGCTGACTGTATCAAAAGCCTTGGTAAGGTCAATGAAAGTGGAGAATATTTCGCAGTTCTGTTTCTGACATTTCTCTTGCCGCTGCCTTGCAGCGAAAATCATGTCAACAGTTCCAGGTTCTTTTCTGAAGCCACATTGACTCTCAGGAAGAAGACCTTGATCGAGATGGGCTGTGAGGCAATTGAGAAGAATTCTGGCGAGTATCTTCCCTGCAATTGAAAGCAAGGAGATGCCTCGGTGGTTGTCACAGGATTGGCGGTTTCCTTTACGTTTGTAAAGGTGGACTATTGACGCGTCCTTGAAATCTTGTGGCATGGTCTCGTTCACCCATATGTTTGTAAAGACTTGGTGAAGCTGCTCTGTTAGGACCGGCCCACCTGCCTTGTATATCTCTGCTGGGATGGAGTGAGGACCAGGTGCCTTGCCGCTGGAGAGTTGCTGGATGGCTTTGTTTACTTCCACTATGGTTGGCAGGTCATCAAGTGTCTCATTGGTGGGAACTTGAGGAAGGCAGTTGATGGTTTCGTCATCGAAGAAGGAAGTTGCATTTAAGATTTTGCTGAAATGCTCTGCCCAGCGTTGAAGGATTTCAATCTTATCGGTGACCAATGTTCCCCCATCTGCACTGAGGAGGGGAACTATGCCTGGTGATGTAGGACCATAGACCGCTTTCAGTGAGTCGTAGAAGTTTTTCATATCATGTTTGTCAGCAACGCCCTGAATTTCATCAGCTTTGCTGCTCAGCCAGGAGTCCCGCATGTGCCGAAGTTTCTGCTGCACTACTCTCTGAATGTTCTTGAAAGCATCTTTTTTTTTTATGTTGACTTTGGGTCATTCAAATGTGCCTTGAGGAGAAGATGTTTCTCGGCCAGCAATTGGTTGATGTCTTCGGAATTTTCATCAAACCACTCTTTATGCTTTCGGGGGGGGGGGGGGGGGCCTGGACCCAGGATTTCCATAGCAGTGTTGTAAATTATGTCCTTTAGGGCTCTCCATTCTGTTTCTGTATCCTGTTTAGCTGCAGCATTGGGCTTGAGGCGGTCTTCCAGCATATTTTCAAACGACTGCTGCATTTTCTTGCTGTTTAGGCGGGTGACATTTAGCTTTTTTTGCATTTTCGCCCCTTGAGGACGCCGTGGTGGCCTGATGTGAATGTTTATTTTCGAGACAATGAGACGATGGTCTGTCCAACATTCGGCACCACACATGGATTTTGTCACTCGAATGTCTTGTCTGTCACTCCTCCTGACGATGACATAGTCAATGAGGTGCCAGTGTTTCGAGCGAGGGTGCATCCACGATGTCCTATTTCTCATGGGGAGACGGAAAATTGTGTTCGTAATCAGGAGATCATGTTCGGCACATGTCTGAAGGAGGCGGAGTCCATTGCTGTTACAATTTCCGACTCCATGCTTTCCAATAATGCCACTCCAAGAGGTGGTGCCCGTGCCTACTCTGGCATTGAAATCCCCAAGGAGTATAAGTTTGTCTCCTTTGGGAACAGATGTTAATACATTGTGCAGGTCCTCATAGAACTTGTTCTTGACATCATCTTCGTTGGTCATAGTTGGTGCGTAGACACTCACAATGGTTGCATGCTTCCTTCCATTCAGCAGGGGCAACTTCATGGTCATGAGCCTGTCGTTTATAGTCTTTGGAAATCCAGCTAATTTGCCGACCAGGGCCGATTTAATGGCAAATCCCACACCGGATTGGCGTCTTTCTTCACTTTTCCTTCCACTCCAGACAAATGTGTAGCCGGCATCTATTTCACAGATTTGACCTTCTTCTGCAAGTCGTGTCTCGCTCAAGGCTGCAATGTCGATGTTGTACCTGCCCAGCTCTCTCCCAATCAGTGCTGTTCGTCTCTCTGGACCCGACGCGCCGTCTCTGTCAAGTAGGGTGCGTACATTCCATGTTCCAATTGTTAAGGGAATATGGTTTACTCTTTTAGCTTTGCTTGTTTTATCTTTGTTTGTATG
Organism: Cepaea hortensis; assembly: GCA_963921405.1. Classification (NCBI taxonomy): domain Eukaryota; kingdom Metazoa; phylum Mollusca; class Gastropoda; order Stylommatophora; family Helicidae; genus Cepaea; species Cepaea hortensis. Next base: position 44,561 of record CAWUFQ010000522.1, on the reverse strand, counting down.
TCGACCGCAGTTAAGGGTACCCACCAACCGCGGCTAGCTGGTTAGGTAGTGATGAAGCAGACAATGTTTAAGGCACCTTTTCTAGCCCCTTCCTCATGCTATGGAGGTGAACAGTGTGTTCCTATAGAGGGCTGCTCAGTCGCTCAGGGGGCTGACGAATCCCACTGCTGCTCCGGTCAGTAGAAGACGACCATATGGCCTGAGCCGCCTGTGTGCAGGTCTGCGACTACGGCTGCCAGCGTACCCACGCCTGCCGCTTCGCCGCTCGCCCATCGCCACAGGGCTTGAAGGTGATATATGACGTTGGATGAAGAATGACTTGCGCGATGACTTGGATTAAAGTGAGGAAGAGTTGCGCAATTCGTCGACCTCACTCTCTCGCCTGAGTCCATCTGAGTCCAGTGGCAAGACAAGTCGAGACGACTGGAGACGAATACAGGTGCAGTGGATGACCAGGGCGCTCTACGTGCCTTGCTGTGCTCATTACCTTCCACAACGCTTTGCAGGTAAACGCCGTCTTGCCCGTTGAATCAGGAATGATTTCTTCCGCTAATATTGTAAGTCCTTAAAAGTGGCCCTGTCGTAAGGTGAAGGGGCTTGATCGAATCCCAATGTGCACAAATGCTTCCAAGTTTTTATTGTCTTGTTTTTCGGCAATTGCTAATTCTTAACTTCACTTCTATGAGTGCCAGTCAATACTAGTGTATTGTATTCTCATCTTCTTATGTATATGGGGGAAGGAAGGGGGTGTGGCACATAACCTTCTCCCTGCTTCTCTCATTGTATCTTTCACTCGGTTTGTCTACGTATCTCTCTGTCTGTCTCTCTGTCTTTTCTCTCTATCTCTGTGTGTCTATGTGTCTGCCTCTCTGTGTCTGTCTGTCTGTCGCTGTCTCCCTTTCAGTCTCTATGTATGTGTCTCTTGTCTCTCATTATTTGTCTGCCAGTCTCTGTCTCTGTCTGACTGATTGCCTGTCTCTTTTTGTGTCTGTCTGTAAGTCTGTGTCTGCCTCTCTGTCTTTCTCTCTCCTTATCTGTCTGAATGTCTGTCCGTCTGTCTGTCTGTCTCATAGTTTTCTGTCCAATAAAATTAAGCATTATCATATAATATAATCTTATGCAGAACGTCGAACTCATCAGTACTTGGGGAAAAGTGTCGCGGTCTTTTCCCGTCCACGTCCTCAGAAAGCATTCTCCATCTTGAGAAGTCCCGCATTACTGCACGTATCAATCACATGACCATCAAGACACGGCATCTGCGTCATCTATGACAGGATCTTCATCTTCTCGCTTCCTTGAAATGACTCACCCGTCCCCGAAACCCATTCTTGGGTGTAACAGCGCATCAAGAATTCCCTTGCGAATTAACCGCGCACTAAAACAACTGGAAATATGCAAATCGGCGTATGAATCTCTCGCCTAGCGGAAGGACCAGTGACATATTTGGTCTGACATGAGTCGGTATTTGGAGGGAATCCGAGGTGATGGGAGGATGCAAGACTTTACAATCACTATCATCAGGTGCCGAATCGGCTGTAATTATCCCCCAACACCCCATGTGCTATATGTAACCGCCACAAGGCAGTAGTTACGACGCTTGCCTGCATACCCGTTAGTAAAATGTTCACATCACCATCAAGGCCGGTATTGTAAACTGACCCGGGCGGTTAGGTAGACCCGGCGTGATATAGGTACTGGGAAGTGTTTGGGGAAGCAAAGGAGGCCGGTGGTATACTAACCGCATCACTAAATGTGTGCAGATTAGTCTATGAAAATATGAGTCAAGCACCATATGATCAATGAGCTTTTGGGCATCTAAAAGAGACTTTAATTTTTTTTTTACTTTCCACCGCCTGTCTTCACTTTCCACCGTCTGTCTTCACTTTCCACCATCTGTCTTCACTGTCCTCCGCCTGTCTTCAGTTTCGACCGTCTCTCTTCACTTTTACCATCTGTCTTCACTTTCACTTTTCACTGTCTCTCTTCACTTTCCACCGTATCTCTCCACTTGCCACCATCTGTCTTCCCTTTCTAACCACTGTCTGTCTTCACTTTCCACCGTCTGTCTTCCACTTTCCACCATCTGTCTTCACCGTGTGCTCATACATCTTACACACGTGGCCAGTGAGTTATGTGATAGAACCATATTCTACAATGTTAATCATAGACTGAATGCTACAATTGTAACCAAAGACCTAGTGCTAAAATGGTAACTAAAGACCTAATGCTACAACAGTAATCAAAGACATAATGTTACATTTGTAGCCCACACACCTGATGATATTTTTATAACCAAAGACCTAGAATTACAAAAGTAACAAAAGACCTAATGCTACAACGGTAATCAAAGACCTAATGCTACAAGCTTAACCAAAGACCTAATGCTAACAGTGTCACAAAAGATCCAATGCTACAGTTGTAACCAAAGACGTCATGTTACAACAGTACACATAGAACTAATGCTACAACATTACCCAAAGACCCAATATACAATTGTAACCAAAGATCCGATGATACAATTGTAAATAGAGACATAATGCTACAATTGTAACCAAAGACCTAATGATAGAAGTGTAATCAAAGTACAAAGGCTGCAATTGTAACCAAATACGTAAGGCTACTACTATATTAACCAAAGACCTATAGATACAATCGTAACCACAGACCTAATGCTACAACTGTAACCAAGGACGTAACAAAACACACACACACACACACACACACACACACACACAAACGCACAAATCCAATTAAAATATCATTGTAGGTGTATGAAGTGTAAACCATCTGTAGGTATATAAAGTGTTACGACCATCTGTAGGCATATGAATTGTAAACCATCTGTAGGTATATAAAGTGTTACGACCATCTGTAGGCATATGAATTGTAAACCATCTGTAGGTATATAAAGTGTTACGACCATCTGTAGGCATATGAATTGTAAACCATCTGTAGGTATATGAAGTGTTACTACCATCTGTAGGCATATGAAGTGTTACGACCATCTGTAGGCATATGAATTGTAAACCATCTGTAGGTATATAAAGTGTTACGACCATCTGTAGGCATATGAATTGTAAACCATCTGTAGGTATATAAAGTGTTACGACCATCTGTAGGCATATGAATTGTAAACCATCTGCAGGTATATAAAGTGTTACGACCATCTGTAGGCATATGAATTGTAAACCATCTGTAGGTATATAAAGTGTTACGACCATCTGTAGGCATATGAATTGTAACCCATCTGTAGGTATATGAAGTGTTACTACTATCTGTAGGCATATGAAGTGTTACGACCATCTGTAGGCATATGAATTGTAAACCATCTGTAGGTATATAAAGTGTTACGACCATCTGTAGGCATATGAATTGTAAACCATCTGTAGGTATATAAAGTGTTACGACCATCTGTAGGCATATGAATTGTAAACCATCTGTAGGTATATGAAGTGTTACTACCATCTGTAGGCATATGAAGTGTTACGACCATCTGTAGGCATATGAATTGTAAACCATCTGTAGGTATATAAAGTGTTACGACCATCTGTAGGCATATGAATTGTAAACCATCTGTAGGTATATAAAGTGTTACGACCATCTGTAGGCATATGAATTGTAAACCATCTGTAGGTATATGAAGTGTTACTACCATCTGTAGGCATATGAAGTGTTACGACCATCTGTAGGCATATGAATTGTTACGACCATCTGTAGGCATATGAAGTGTTACGACCATCTGTAGGCATATGAATTGTAAACCATCTGTAGGTATATAAAGTGTTACGACCATCTGTAGGCATATGAATTGTAAACCATCTGTAGGTATATAAAGTGTTATGACTATCTGTAGGCATATGAATTGTAAACCATCTGTAGGTATATGAAGTGTTACTACCATCTGTAGGCATATGAAGTATTACGAACATCTGTAGGTATATGGAGTGTTACGAACATCTGTAGGTATATGGAGTGTTACGAACATCTGTGGGTATATGAAGTGTTACGAACATCTGTGGGTATATGGAGTGTTACGAACATCTGTGGGTATATGAAGTGTCACGAACATCTGTGGGTATATGAACTGTTACGAACATATGTAGGTATATGAATTGTAAACCATGCGTTGGTATATGAAGTGTTACGACCAACTGTAGGTATATAAAGTGTTACGACCATCAGATTTTGTAGTCCTGAATGCACGGGGGAATAAGTGCCCAATCCACCCCCACCCCTCCTCTATCCAAAGGCTACAACTGTATTGAAAGGCCCAGCCTTATTATTTTAGTCACAGACTTAATACTACAATCCAAAATCACAACTGAAGAAAACCACACCAATCCTGTACGGTACTGTACCATAAAAAATGTCATTCTTACAAATAACATCATCAGTAACGTAGTTCACCTCTACATTTCTAACCTGATCATCAAATATTCTTCCCACGGACAATTCGGTAAAACTCAATTTTTATCTCTGAGTATATTTTCTATTGAATTCTTGTTCCCACTCTATTAAATTATCTTTCGTCTTACCCACTCAAAAACATTTCAATTTCGGTTATTTTCGGAAAATGCTCCCTGTAAAAGCTGTACCCGATAACAAATTTGCGACTTTATTTTCGGTCGCTCTTGTTTACCGTAAAAACATGGTTGATGAAGGGGACTGCACTCTGCCATACTGTTGGCAAGGGAGGTGATTATGAAGTCTGTAAATTCATGCTGACAGACTCCTGTTTTTCATACGACAGAATCTAATTCAGTGGCTGTGATTGATTCTGTGTTCTGTTTTTTTTTTTCCGCCTATTTATTTGTCTATTTGTTTTTACTTCCTCATCATCGTGTGACATACTGATAAGCGAGGGCGGCCATGCTTGGCCACCTCACACGATCACCAAAGTCGTGTATCAGCCTGTGTTCATGTTTCAACCATGCTATGTGGCCAGATATTTACATCTCTGTCTTCCCCTTGTTATTTCGTCCTCAATCTTGCAAGTTACCATCAAGTTTTTTAGTTTAAATTGTTTCGTATCGTCCAATAACATTGTGACAGTCTACGTCTAATTTCTCTAATCAGTTTACGGTTTTCATCTGCATCTTGTGGGACTTGCTACATTCCAAACCGCTTAAAGCGATCTCGGATGTGGCGAATTTCTATTGTGAAAAACAATATTGTATTGCATGCTGTAAAGGCATTATTATATGCTTGAACTCTTATCAGAGGCATTTCTGTTAAGAAGAACTCTTTCTTCGGTCCCAGGTAAGTTCGTCTTATCAATTCTACACTGTACTTGGCTTTTCTCTTTGCCCATGGTATTCTTTGCATTTTTATCATAAACCACATTTCCACTGTCTTGAGATTTTTTGTTTTTCCAATTTGTATACTCATTGTTGACGTTTCACATCCGCACAAAGCATTTCAACACTCTTTGACTCGGAGACTCCTGGGGGTCGTCGCTGGTTCCACGGAGTTCGTGCTTTGATTGACGATTTCGGTAGGCCGCCCTGCGAAAAGATACCGAGCCATATGGGATAAACCCGGTGCAATGAAGTCGGTCATGTTGCCTTTTAATCTCTTTTTTTCTTCTTGCAATTGAAATTGGTCAGTCAGTCAGTCAGTAGTCAGTCAGTCAGTCAATCAGTCAGTCAGTCAGTCGCAGTTCCAACCTCACGGCAAAGGGTCCTCCTAGTATGCCCATTTCCTGTGCTAGTAAATATCAGACAAAATGCGCCTCACTGTCCCATGTGAAAAGAGGAACAGACAGGAGTCTCGACAACCCAACAGCCCGCATGGGAACACTATGCATAATGCCGCTGCCAGAATGCCAACACAAAAGTCCGCCACGAAAACTAAATTCATCGTCGATAGAAGCGGCAGTGACTAGAAAACCAGCAGGCACAAATTACTGCATAAGACAACCCAGTTAATATGGTTTATAGTTAACTAGCTGACACGGCCCGGCTTCGCCCAGACTCTGGTGGGGAGCATCTCATTTAATTCATATAAGTAGTCATATAAGCTCCCGTTCCCGACTGTCTGTCTGTCTGTCTGTCTATCTATCTGTCTGTCTGTCTGTCTGTCTGTCTGTCTGTCTGACCCGGCCCAGCCCATGGTGGAGAGCATCTCATTTAAATCATATAAGTAGTCATATAAGATCCCGTTCCCGACTATCTGTATGTCTGTCTGTCTTGGGTAAATGGAGGAGGGAGGAGGAAGAGGGAGGTGGAGGAGGGAAGAGGAGGGAGGAGGAGACAGGAGGAATAGGAGGGAGGAGGAGGGATTAGGAAGAGGAGGGAGGAGTAGGGTGGAGGAGGAGGGGGAGGAGGAGGGAGGAGGAAGATGGAGAAGGAGGGAGGAGGAGATCGCAGGAGGAGGAGGAGGAGAGGGAGGAGGAGGAGGGAGAGGGAGGAGGAGGGAGGAGGAGAGAGTAGGCGGAGGGAGGAGGCGGAGGGAGCAGGAAGAGGGAGGAAGAGGGAGGAGGAGGAGGGAGGAGAAGGAGGAGGGAGGAGTAGAGAGTGGGAGGAGGGAGGAGGCGGAGGGAGGAAGAGGGAGGAGGAAGAGGGAGAAGGAGGAGGGAGGAGAAGGAGGGAAGAGGATGAGAGGGAGGAGGAGGAAGAGGGAGGAGGAGGAATGTGAAGGGAGGAGGAGGGAGGAGGTAGAGGGAGGAGGAGGAGGAGGGAGGAGGATAGAGGAGGAGGAGGGATGAGGAGGAAGAGGGAGGAGGAGGAATGTGAAGGGAGGAGGAGGGAGGAGGTAGAGAGAGGAGGAGGAGGGAGGAGGAGAATGGAGGAGGAGGGATAAGGAGGAGAGGGAGGAGGAGGGGGAGGAGGGGGAGGAAGAAGGAGGAGGGAGGAAGACGGATGAGGGGGAGGAGGGAGGGGTAGGAGGGGGAGGAGGAGAAGGGAGGAGAAGGGAGGAGGAGGAGGGAGCAGGAGGAAGGAGGAGGGAGGAGGAGGAGGAAGAGGGAGGAGGAGGGAGGAGGAAGAGAGAGGAGGGAGGAGGAAGAGAGAGGAGGGAGGAGGAGGGAGGAAGAGATAGGCGGAGAGAGGAGGAGGAGGGAGGAGGAGGAGTAGGGATGAATAGGAGGGAGGAGAAGGGAGGAGGAGGGATTAAGAGAAAGAGGGGGGAAAGGGGAGAAGGAGGAGGGAGGAGGAGGAAGAGGGATGAGGAGGGAGGAGGAGGGAGGAGGGAGGATGAGGAGGAGGGAGGAGGAGGAGGGAGGATGGTGAAGGAGGAGGAGGAGGAGGGAGGAGGGTGAAGGAGGAGGAGGAGGGAGGGGGAAGAGGAGGGAGAAGGAGGAGGAGGGAGGAGGGAGGAGGAGAACGTAGGTGGGGGAGGATGAGAAGGGAGGAGGGAGAGGGAGGAGGAGGGAGGAGGAGGAGAGAGGAGGAGGGAGGAGGTGGAGGGAGAAGGAGGAGGGAGGAAGAGGTAGAAGGAGGAGGGAGAAGGAGGGAGGAGGAGACAGGAGGAATAGGAGGGAGGAGGAGGGATTAGGAAGAGGAGGGAGGAGTAGGGTGGAGGAGGAGGGGGAGGAGGAGGGAGGAGGAAGAGGGAGAAGGAGGGAGGAGGAGAGAGGAGGAGGAGGAGGAGGAGGAGGAGAAGGGAGTAGGAGGAGGGAGAGGCAGGAGGAGGGAGGAGGAGGAGAGAGTAGGCGGAGGGAGGAGGCGGAGGGAGCAGGAAGAGGGAGGAAGAGGGAGAAGGAGGGAGGAGAAGGAGGAGGGAGGAGGAAGGAGGAGTAGAGAGTGGGAGGAGGGAGGAGGCGGAGGGAGGAAGAGGGAGGAGGAAGAGGGAGAAGGGAGGAGGAGGGAGGAGGTAGTAGGATGATTGATTGCCATCCCACCAGGTTAATATCTTATCGCGGACCTCAGAGAGAAGTGTCTATGTAGAAGACCATTTCCTGGACGTACGTATTTTGGGAGGGGGAGGAGGGAGGAGGGAGGAGGAGGAAGAAAAAAAAAAACTACGACAGTTGGCATCTCTGGAATGAAAGGAAGGCGTGTAGAAAATTTCATCTCAATCGGATGGGCCGTTCGCGAGCGTATAAAGGACATACATACATACATACATACAGAGATACGCACATCCTAATTTATATATAAGATAACAATCGACATTTATGTAAAAGTAAAGGTCTTAGAATTCATCGGACCAAGATGAGGAAATAAACAGGCGTTCTACAAGCACGGAACATCAAGGACAACTGCCTCACAACTCATCTTGTCTCTGAAACTGCAATACTTTGGCAATATTAGACATCACAGAAGCTGGGAGAGAACAATAATGGAAGGCATGGGAGAAGAGGCAAGGGTGTACCAGCACGAAGGTGGAGACATGGCATTAAAAGCAACTTGGACATGGGGATATGTGAAGCGGGGGAGAACCAAAAGATGCTGACACAGATGCGCGATGAGACTGGACACCTTGGTCTCTGAGAGGTGGGGGGGGGGGGGATACATATGTGTGATGAACTCCCTTCGGGAGATGAATGCTGAAGAAGCTGAAGAAGAAGAAGAAGAAGAAGAAGAAGAAGAAGAAGAAGAAGAAGAAGAAGAAGAAGAAGAAGAAGAAGAAGAAGAAGAAGAAGAAGAAGAAGAAGAAGAAGAAGAAGAAGAAGAAGAAGAAGAAGAAGAGCGCATCGACTATAAGCAACGGAAAAAAACGTTAATATTTCTTGTATGCTAAGTTGGGTTTGGTTGTAACGTCCTGTAAAAGAGCAATCAACTAACTGATAATTGCACCCGCTGTAAAGAAGTTGTTTATGAACTCCAGAAATGAAAATGTGTTCTATCAACAAACGCTGTTGTTTATCACAGCTATCGAGAACTGAGCACTCAAACACCAACATAAAAAAATCTCTTTCTTACAAAATTGAGTCAAAAATAAACAGCACCGAAACAATTTCAAGAACAGTTAAAATAATACGTGGGCAACAAACTCCAAGTTGGCCAACAGTGAGTGAAAAATCTGGCAAGATTTTGCATGTTGACAGATTTGTTATAATTTGATTGTTATTTATTTCATAAGTGAAAATGTAATAACTCTAGCTGTAATTTTTACGCATAAGTAGCAGAATTAGCTAATACGTTATTTATTTATACTTTCTTTGAAGTGAAAAAATGAATAGGAAAACGCCAGTTTGCCAATTAGGACAATTATTAATTCTTGCCAAGTGCCGGATAAAGAGAATAGCTAAAACTGAATTATTAGCAGCAATCAAAAATGCCTAATTGCTCAGTTCGTCACAAAAAAATTTGAATTCACTGCAGATATTCAATTTTAATTAAAGATTAAAGATTAGTTTTTCTGTTTGGTGTGAAGTATGAACATCACAGAAATAACCATGTGAAAATATGGGATTTTCAATAAGTCTTTCTTTGGATTAAAAAGTGGTTTACATGTGGATCTAAACTTTGAAGAAAACAAAAATTACAGAAAATTAAAATTCGATAACATTATCATCATGTAGCAGAACGTTGCTCTCATTATGGTCGGCCAACAGATTAGTGATCCGGTGCTATTCCCCCTTTTTCTGAATATAGTTAATGTTGATGGTCATGTCTGTCCACAGCCTTCTGTCTCATGTACTGCCAATCTTCTTATAGTCCATGCCTTGTGGCGTTGGTGATCATGTCTGTCCACAGCCTTCTGTCTCGTGTACTGCCAATCTTCTTATATTTTACGCCTGTGTGGCGTTGGTGATCATGTCTCTCCATAGCCTTCTGTCTCGTGTACTGCCAATCTTCTTATAGTCCATGCCTTGTGGCGTTGGTGATCATGTCTGTCCACAGCCTTCTGTCTCATGTACTGCCAATCTTCTTATAGTCCATGCCTTGTGGCGTTGGTGATCATGTCTGTCCACAGCCTTCTGTCTCGTGTACTGCCAATCTTCTTATAGTCCATGCCTTGTGGCGTTGGTGATCATGTCTGTCCACAGCCTTCTGTCTCCAATTCCAATTCCAATTTTCAAAACTAAAATTCCAAATTCGGCCTCGTTCAACCTGCCTCTTCAGCTGTGGTTACTGTTGAGGTCCTAGTTTTTGTGGGTTCATTCACCTTAATTCTTGCCTTGTGCGTTCTTATGAGTGAGTCCTATCTCAGACTGGTTATGTTGGTTTCTGCCTGTGACGTCAGCTGGGGGGGAATCGGTTGGCGGCTGTCCTTTTTTCCCGTCTCTGGTGGTTTCTTTTGTTATTGTAGGCTGCTGGCTCGCCTGGCTTGACTGGTTGCAGTCTTTAAAAGGACTTTTTATTTTGGTATTTTTACCTCCTTTTTGGGGGTATTTTCTTTAGGAGCTTTTCGATGTTTTCATTTTCCTCCTTGCGCCCTGTTTCACTTTCGATTTTGAGTTTCTGTTGCCTTTCGATTTCTTCCATTGCGGTCAGCCATGGGATCATCTCTCCGTCTTCTATATAGTACGTGTAGCCGGGTCCATTCTCCCAGTCAGTAATTCTATCTGGGTATTCTACCGATCTCCTTAGTTTCTTGGGCTTCTTCTTTTCTCTTTCATCCCAGCGCCTTTTGAATTCCTGGTGCCTTAGTTCCTCAATCCTTGCCGACTCTCATAGCTCCTCCAAGGTAGGCCGCCGGGGCCTCTCCGTGTCATCATCGGGGTTCTATCTCGTGCACTGCAGTCTTCTTATAGTCCATGCTTTGTGGCGTTGGTGATCATGTCTGTCCACAGCCTTCTGTCTCGTGTACTGCCAATCTTCTTATAGTCCATGCCTTGTGGCGTTGGCGATCATGTCTGTCCACAGCCTTCTGTCTCGTGTACTGCCAATCTTCTTATAGTCCATGCTTTGTGGCGTTGGTGATCATGTCTGTCCACAGCCTTCTGTCTCATGTACTGCCAATCTTCTTATAGTCCATGCTTTGTGGCGTTGGTGATCATGTCTGTCCACAGCCTTCTGTCTCATGTACTGCCAATCTTCTTATAGTCCATGCCGTGTGGTGTTGGTGATCATGTCTGTCCATACCCTTATGTTTCGTGTAATGTCAGTCATTTCCGATATTGAAATTCCTCCATGTCATGATGTCAAACTGTCTAGCAATCTTTCCGTTCTGTTCTCACCCTGCCTGTCCTCCGTGACGACGTACTTCACCTTTCCCGTTTTCATGATATGCTGAAATAATTCTTCTGATGCCAGCAACCAGTTCTCTTTGTGAGTTAACTTCTTTCAAGATATCTACATTACTCTGTCTATCTGTCCACTTATACTTGTGGGTCCTCTATCCACAGAGCTGTGATTGCCACACCGTGATCACACACACACACACACACTTACACACACACACACAAACAACACACACACACAAACAACACACACACACAATCACACACACACAAACAGCACACACACAAACAACACACACACACACTTACACACACACAAACAACACACTAGCACACATACAACACACACAGAAACCGGTTTAATAGATGAGGATGGACTTCAATGCATCGGGTGTTTATTCCATATGACACTATTTCCTTTCGAAATAGCGGCCTGCCAAAAGAGTCTCACAGAGCTAGCACGAACTCCGCAGCTTCGGCGACGACTCCAGAAATTCCACTCTGGAGCCAGATGAAGGAGTCTGAAAACTAACCCCATTCCTTGGAAAACGAAGCAGGCGGCTTGACAGACAAGGAGAGAGAGAGAGAGAGAGAGAGTGAGAGAGGCAGGAGACAGAGATAGAGATAGGCAGAGAGATCGAGAGAGCCATGGAAGAGACAGGGAGAAACAAACATAGATAGAGAGAAAGAGACAGAAGGAGAAACGTAAAGGATAGAGAGAGGGAGAGAGGGTGAGAGAGGCAGGAGACAGAGATAGGGATAGGCAGAGAGATCGAGAGAGCCACGGAAGAGACAGGGAGAAACAAACATAGATAGAGAGAATGAGACAGAAGGAGAAACGTAAAGGATAGAGAGAGGGAGAGAGGGTGAGAGAGGCAGGAGACAGAGATAGGGATAGGCAGAGAGATCGAGAGAGCCATGGAAGAGACAGGGAGAAACAAACATAGATAGAGAGAATGAGACAGAAGGAGAAACGTAAAGGATAGAGAG
>CAWUFQ010000522.1:0-27500 GCA_963921405.1 Cepaea hortensis | reverse complement strand
CAATTTAGTTCAAAAGGCTTTGTCACACACCCGGTTCATGTTGATAGGCCATCCCACACTTGATGATGGGCAGTTAGGCTGACATGGGACCAGCATAGAGTTCTCATTCATTCCATTTCTGTGTAGAACATACAGTGGTGAATCATTCATTTGGTTTCATCTGAAGATTCTGCTGCAGGCATGTAACTGAAGAATATTACTCCACCACATATCCAGGTTTGCAAGCCATCAGGTGATTCCTTTGGTTGCAGGCGTAAAGGCATTTACTCATCTAGCTGCTTTCATATGGTTCTTTTGATGGTGTTCAGGTTTTGGACCTTGGGGTAATCTGGTGTAGTTATGGTTCAGATGTTCTGAAGTTGGTACATTTGTTTGTATTGGCTATAATGTTGTTTCAGTGTCTCTTCCCATTTGTTTGAGTTGGTGTTCATAGCTAGAACTTGGTGTTGCATGGCTGGAACCTTATGTTTGACTTTTGCAGCTGTGAGATGTTCTTTCGAAGACTTATCCATTGTGGATATTAACTTGGTAATCCAACCAACAGTTGAAGGTTACTCACTGTTGTTAGTTTTAGTAACTTGAAGAAGGATTGTCCCAGTTTCACTGACTTGGTTGAATGATGAGGCCATTGGTGATACTTCTCAGAAGTAACGCAAACGATACACTGTTGTCAGTACTCTGATGATCTTCATCTTTGTAGATTATTAGATCTTGAAGTCCATCCTGGATATTCCTACTAAAATAGGACTTAATCACTCACCCAGTCAGTTGTCTTCTAATTTATCTGTTGCTCGCTATGGAGCTATTGAGTGCCGCAGTAAACATTGAGGTATTGCTAGATCCAGACTATGGTTTGGACATTCACTTTATGGCTGTTGACCCAGGATCCAGTGTTAGTGATATAGTCCCACCAAATTCAACCACCACCTGCTTCTCTTCTATAGAAAAGGGATGACAAAGAATACAACACTAGCATTAACCTACTGTGTTATGACAAAAGGTTTACAACACAATTACAAACACAAATACAAAACAACAAGGGGAGAAGGGGAAAGGAGTGGGTGTCCATGTTCCACTGTCCCTCATTGCTGAGTTGAGCCATTCTGACTCTTCATAGTGAGTAAGATATTTTCTCACTTATATTTTGTTCTGTTGTTACTGGGACTATTAGATGGGTGAAGTCATTCTGTCCATCCAACATGTTGATATTGTCTCTCTCATTACTTGAAGAGAATAGCCTATACAGAATCCCTGTGGTTTCTAATGCCGCGTCTTCCTTTCGGCACTATAATCATCATTAGGTCAAGACTATTCAACCTTGGCTTCTTAAAGTACTGACAAACACATGGATTCTTACATCAACATCCTCTAATCCCAAGGTGCAACATTAAAATGTATCTTCCCACAGTAAAAAGTAACAATCAGAACAGAGAAAATTCTCATACCAAAAAAAACATACATGTACATTTCTCTGATATTAAGTACATGATAATCATACATAATAATCATAATGATGATGCAGGGAGCCTAGGTTTTTGAATTATCTTCATGAACTAAAACATCCATTGTTTTCCCCCACTGCGTACAGCACATGAGGATAGTAATCGCTGTGATATGTTTTGCCAATGACTGCTATTATTCGGAGGGTATTTATAAGAATAACTTATGCCGCATGGTCCAGTCTTCTGAATATTGCAAGCAATTTATTCACATCAATCTTCGCTTCTGTTTCTACTACGGTGAGGCGATGCGGAGTGAATCCTATCCGAACATGCACTTACATCACGCGTTTAATTGTTCATGAATTTATATTCAACCATGGCCTGTCCCTAACACTATTTTTATGAAATGATTATATGTTCACCCTCATATGGAGTGGTTACTAATCTGTTAACAAAAGAATGGTACTAAAATTTAGCACTATATTTCCAAGTTACAGATTATAATGTGGCAAAATATTTTATCCCCTGACTAAGTAAGAGTCAGGAATATGCGTAATCATTTGTATGTCCCCGCATGGATAAAACAAGTTAAGAGACATCCTTACCAGTGCATTTACACTACATAGGATATTTGAAGGTGGCAGACACCAGTTCTCTACTTGTGCAGTATGAAATCAAGAGTCTGCTCCTACATTGAGAAAATGTTTCTTTAAAGTCCAATCTCTACAGTACATAAATTATTTGCAGATTTCTAAGCATTGATAGGGATATATAGTTCCATTGCATAGAAGTTATTTTTCATAGGACTATGAAATTGGCAGAAACGAGTTTTCTTCTCTGAAGTATGAATCAGGAGTCTTTCCTAAATTGAAAAGAGTTTCTGACATGAGAGTTGATACTCTATGTACTACAGTACACATACTATTCATAGGTTATAAACACTATTTAGTTAGATATAAGTTCATAATGCCTATAAAAGATATTAACATAGGGATTTGAAGACATAGGAAAAATTACAGCGTGGCGCCCACCTGTGTTTCCTTAGTAAACATCATCCAGCCTGGTTTAAGAGAATTGTAACTAATTCTTAATTAAACATACTGGTCAATGTAATACATAAATATATCTTAATAATGTAGATAACATACCAATAGCTTGAAGAGAATCATGTTTTTAAGGCAAAATACCTTCTCCCCGAAGGGAAAGGTCGACTTTCTTGCGTGGTGTCTTGACTAGAAATGGCCGCTTCAGTCTTTGTTTTCCCCCTCGCCAGGATTGGCCAGATAAGGGAGAGAAAACAAGCCAAAATAAATTTAGCTGTGCCACGGTCAGTCTATCGCTGTTTTATTTTCTCCTACATTAAGTAAGTTACTTAAACAGTAATTGTAAGGGTTTGTTTATTTTTAAGGGAGTCCATAAATAGGAAAGGGTAAGGACGTTTTATTATACCACACGCCTCCCCAATTTAAGACATTTATTTCTTTCAGAAATTAAATGGTCGAGTAGTACTCTACAATTTCCGTCTTTACATTGACTCCCCTAGTATCCATTCCTTATTAATTTCTTGCATTACTTCCCTATGTTATATAATCAGAGCCACGTCCATTTTCTTTTAGTCACGACAACTGGCATAACCTTAAAGGATTATTTCTCTTTTAGTGAAAGAGTGTAGCACCCTCTCCACTGTTGTCAGCTATTGTTTGAAATATGAGTGTTTATCTGATAATTTGTTACTTTCTAGTACTGGTTTGTCTGCATCAAACCGACTTTTTGAAGCAATTGAGATATCATCATTAAGCTTGATTTCTCTCTCATTAGATTATCAATCTTGAGATTATGTTAAAACCGACGGTTAATTCTGCGTCTACTGATAGCATATTAAACTCGCCCGTCTCCCTATAAGTTAGACGTTTGTTTTAACTATAGATCTGATATTTAAAGGAAGCTAAATATGGTTCCTGTTGAATACATTTTCATCCAATACATCATGTGTTTGGGTTATTAGGCGAGTTATGGGATTTTCCGATCAGTTTTGATAACTACTGATTAGAGTGGTGTCCCTTTCTCTTGTGGGTTTTCCCGGAGAATCTCGTCTAACATGTAAACAAGGTCCAACTTTTCTAGATTTCCGTTCTGAACCGACTATTCCCCGGCGAACCTGAATCTATCAGAAATGAAGTAATTCTTAGCTTACTTTCTCTGCTTTTCCTTCTAACCTAGATCTATTTTACGCTAGAATCCTTATTAGTAATTCTAACTGATGTGTTTGAGTTTCACTCTGTATTTGTTGCTTTGGTGTTGAATTACGAGCAATTTTGCATCGCTTGGCGTACATTGATCGTCGTCTGCCTCCCTCCAGGTTTTAGACTATTTTCAACTTAGCAACATACATTGTTATGTAGGTTCAGACGTATTGTCTCCTACCATATATAATCAGTTCAGTGAGAAGTTAAAAGCCCCTTTTTGTGATTCCTGTGATAGTCTTCCAGACAATCAAGTTGCTGGTTCACTTTCCAGTTATGGATGTGGATTACTAGTCTTAGTAAAATTACTATTACATCTGTATATCCCTCTAATACTGGCGTCTCCTGAGTTGTGTCCTCAAGATAACAGGTAAGGTACTCTTAATGTTTCTCTCCAGTTTTGTTTTCGTCCGTTTAATACGTGGAAACTCTGGATTTATTTAGATTGACTAAGGTCTATCTTTGAACTGTTATATAATTTACTAGCTGGATTCCTGATTGAAATTCCTAATCTAGTACATATCAAGCAATTCTTCAGCTATATGCTCCAATTTGCTTGGTTTTTACACAGCTATATTCCATTTTTCTAGCATGGGTTCACTGTATAAGTTTTAGGCGTTTCCTCTGTCTTTACGTCAAAGGGTTCGTCCTATCTATAAACAGCATCTATTTTAAGAGTTGTTTATTTAATTGTTGCTTTTACTGATTCGTATCAGTTATTTAAGCTAATCTCTGTTAGTCTGGATCTGCTTTCACATATTTAATGCTGGCATATAATCCTAGTCAGAACTGAGATGTAGAAATCTGTTTCGTCTTGCGACTGATTTCTGATTAATCTACCTTTTAGTAGGCTTCGAGCATTATCTAGAATTTAGTTACTCGGTTAGTTTTAAAGAAAATACAATTGAGTCGCGCGCCTCTATTGTACCACTTATTTTTGCCCTTCTTAATTCTTCCCTTATGAGAATATTAATGTTAGTTAGGCAATTATTGAAATAACTTTACGTAAGCTAATCGCTAACTAAAAGCTGTTTCACTCCTCTTTTTGATGAGGACTACTCATAGTGAACATTTCACTTAATGAGATTAAACTGTAAATTTCAAAGCTAAGGAGCCAATTTTCTGAAATGTTTAGTCTCTTACTAGAGACTAGCACAGATTTTTTCCGGTATCTCCTGAAGTTCATTTGAAATTCCAATTTATATAGTTAATTCTTTAATTATACCTTTTACATACCTATACGGTCTGTTTCCTCTACCATTAATAATGGGATCGGGGTGGATAATTTAAAGAAATACCTTATATTCTGTTGGGTCAGTAAGTGAGTTGATCAGTTTCACTTACATCACCAGGTGAATATTTTGGTTTTGACCCTCATTAACATATGGGCCATCTGAGTTAGTTATTAATAACTACTCATATCACCGGTGGAGTAGAATAAGTGTCGGTATGGCTTTTCTTCCTAAGTATCCATCATTTATTCACTTTACTTTACTACCGGTGTTGTAGAACATGTTATGTCATATGAAAAAAAAGGATTAAATTAGGGTGCCCCTAAATACAGCAAATTCTTACAATATTCCTTCCCTTCCATTAACTATGTCTACATTTTTGCAAGTGGTGGTTTTGGCCTTACCATTAGTTCATTTACTTTAGTTACTGCTATTTTCCCCTGGTTTAATTTATCTCTCAGGTATTATTTCCTTTCCTACTGGATCATCATTTGTTGATTAAATTTTTCCCTTAAAAAACATTTATTGGATTTCTAACTTATCTGTCCTAATTATCTATAAAATTGTCTATCACTCTCTGCTGCCTTGGTAATTTTTCAATATTACATGACTTATACAAGCAGATCAAGCATGAAAATACAATGATAATCAATGACAAAATAGTTAATTAACACATGATTCATATGTAGGAACATAAACCTTATGGATACATAATATAGTAGTGTGTTCATGAGTACACCACTTTTGAACCATTTAAAGAGAATATCAGAGTAGCAGAACCATACCTCAAACATCAAATGGGAATGACTATGAATTCTAAACATTCACTGAATTACCTATCTTATGTGAGTTTACCATCCCAAAGACCTTACTACTGGAGGTTCATTACTGGACTTAGTTTCCCATCAATAAGATATAAAATATGAGTTTTAAAAAAAAAATCTCATATCCAACAACCAACTACCTGATGCATCTGCTAGAATCAAGATATTACCTGTGGACAGTTTTGTACCAAAAAAACCTTATATTTATCTGAGCCATTATGGGTTCACATAAAACTTGACTCAGCTCATACTAATGAGTGATTAGGTCTGTTACTAACACTATAACATTCTGAAGTGACTTGGTTTACCTGCGAGAAGTTTTCCCTGAATTCATCTACCCACAATAATACACCATTTGTGATGTTTACCATGAGTTTTAAAATCCCGGACGAGCCCCCACATGTGGGATGTGAATTTTAATTCCTGAGAATAATTCGTTAAAATGTCTAGGGGGTATTATTGATTCTCTGTCACTGGTAAGAATGCAGGGTGATCAGGGATATTTACCACAAATCCCAGGAGGAAAGAGTTCCATCCTTGAAACAATGGCATCTGTGTGTAGGTTTCCCTTCCCACTTCATCACCCTTTAAATTAACTATAGATGCTAGAAGGATATTGATTGCTCACAATATATAAACAACCACTTATTGGACACCACATTTACTTGATGTACACAACACTTTTGGACAAACAGTTCAGGTATTAACTCAAGATCTGCAATTACATAAATAGATGTGTAATAAACACTATGCATTTTCAGACAGGCATGGGAATGATATGCAGTATTACAACATAGTACCCAGTGACCCCAGAAAAAAACAAGGTTATTACAAACAACACAACAACCACAAATTGGTTCTGCTAACTTGACTCATTGTACCTAGATAAAATCACATTGGTCTAGGTGCAGAAACCCAACATACATACATTTATTTCTGACACCATGTACAATTCTCATATTTAAAAATAATGAGTGGGTGTCAAAATATTATACATATATGTCATAACATAACCCTTTAGGTGTACACCATTACCATGTAAAACAATCTTTACCCTTTTCCTGTCATTGAAGAAAACCACACTCATGAAAACAGTTGATACTAATAATTAAATTAATTAATGTGTTCATTTAGGCGTTGCGGATGGGCATTCTTCTCCAGTGCAAAGCAGTTAATGTCCATAATTATCCGTGCAGAATTATACTCACAGTCATTTTCTACTCACAGTATGTCCACCGAAGTTGGCTGGCGAATGTTTCTAATCCATAATCCAAGAATAGAATTATACATAAGCACATATTCTCTCCATGAGACTGAATTTAAGAATACTCGGTTGCCATTTGGGTTGTGTTCCAATTGAAATTGATGCCTAGGTCTGTCATACTTTCAGGAGATGCAACTTAAGCTCTGCAGAAGGTTCTTCCCTATATCATCTTATCGATGAAAAGATGACGACTGTCCAACAGCTCGGTTTATGTTAACCGTTTCCCAATTTAGTTCAAAAGGCTTTGTCACACACCCGGTTCATGTTGATAGGCCATCCCACACTTGATGATGGGCAGTTAGGCTGACATGGGACCAGCATAGAGTTCTCATTCATTCCATTTCTGTGTAGAACATACAGTGGTGAATCATTCATTTGGTTTCATCTGAAGATTCTGCTGCAGGCATGTAACTGAAGAATATTACTCCACCACATATCCAGGTTTGCAAGCCATCAGGTGATTCCTTTGGTTGCAGGCGTAAAGGCATTTACTCATCTAGCTGCTTTCATATGGTTCTTTTGATGGTGTTCAGGTTTTGGACCTTGGGGTAATCTGGTGTAGTTATGGTTCAGATGTTCTGAAGTTGGTACATTTGTTTGTATTGGCTATAATGTTGTTTCAGTGTCTCTTCCCATTTGTTTGAGTTGGTGTTCATAGCTAGAACTTGGTGTTGCATGGCTGGAACCTTATGTTTGACTTTTGCAGCTGTGAGATGTTCTTTCGAAGACTTATCCATTGTGGATATTAACTTGGTAATCCAACCAACAGTTGAAGGTTACTCACTGTTGTTAGTTTTAGTAACTTGAAGAAGGATTGTCCCAGTTTCACTGACTTGGTTGAATGATGAGGCCATTGGTGATACTTCTCAGAAGTAACGCAAACGATACACTGTTGTCAGTACTCTGATGATCTTCATCTTTGTAGATTATTAGATCTTGAAGTCCATCCTGGATATTCCTACTAAAATAGGACTTAATCACTCACCCAGTCAGTTGTCTTCTAATTTATCTGTTGCTCGCTATGGAGCTATTGAGTGCCGCAGTAAACATTGAGGTATTGCTAGATCCAGACTATGGTTTGGACATTCACTTTATGGCTGTTGACCCAGGATCCAGTGTTAGTGATATAGTCCCACCAAATCCAACCACCACCTGCTTCTCTTCTATAGAAAAGGGATGACAAAGAATACAACACTAGCATTAACCTACTGTGTTATGATAAAAGGTTTACAACACAATTACAAACACAAATACAAAACAACAAGGGGAGAAGGGGAAAGGAGTGGGTGTCCATGTTCCACTGTCCCTCATTGCTGAGTTGAGCCATTCTGACTCTTCATAGTGAGTAAGATATTTTCTCACTTATATTTTGTTCTGTTGTTACTGGGACTATTAGATGGGTGAAGTCATTCTGTCCATCCAACATGTTGATATTGTCTCTCTCATTACTTGAAGAGAATAGCCTATACAGAATCCCTGTGGTTTCTAATGCCGCGTCTTCCTTTCGGCACTATAATCATCATTAGGTCAAGACTATTCAACCTTGGCTTCTTAAAGTACTGACAAACACATGGATTCTTACATCAACATCCTCTAATCCCAAGGTGCAACATTAAAATGTATCTTCCCACAGTAAAAAGTAACAATCAGAACAGAGAAAATTCTCATACCAAAAAAAACATACATGTACATTTCTCTGATATTAAGTACATGATAATCATACATAATAATCATAATGATGATGCAGGGAGCCTAGGTTTTTGAATTATCTTCATGAACTAAAACATCCATTGTTTTCCCCCACTGCGTACAGCACATGAGGATAGTAATCGCTGTGATATGTTTTGCCAATGACTGCTATTATTCGGAGGGTATTTATAAGAATAACTTATGCCGCATGGTCCAGTCTTCTGAATATTGCAAGCAATTTATTCACATCAATCTTCGCTTCTGTTTCTACTACGGTGAGGCGATGCGGAGTGAATCCTATCCGAACATGCACTTACATCACGCGTTTAATTGTTCATGAATTTATATTCAACCATGGCCTGTCCCTAACACTATTTTATGAAATGATTATATGTTCACCCTCATATGGAGTGGTTACTAATCTGTTAACAAAAGAATGGTACTAAAATTTAGCACTATATTTCCAAGTTACAGATTATAATGTGGCAAAATATTTTATCCCCTGACTAAGTAAGAGTCAGGAATATGCGTAATCATTTGTATGTCCCCGCATGGATAAAACAAGTTAAGAGACATCCTTACCAGTGCATTTACACTACATAGGATATTTGAAGGTGGCAGACACCAGTTCTCTACTTGTGCAGTATGAAATCAAGAGTCTGCTCCTACATTGAGAAAATGTTTCTTTAAAGTCCAATCTCTACAGTACATAAATTATTTGCAGATTTCTAAGCATTGATAGGGATATATAGTTCCATTGCATAGAAGTTATTTTTCATAGGACTATGAAATTGGCAGAAACGAGTTTTCTTCTCTGAAGTATGAATCAGGAGTCTTTCCTAAATTGAAAAGAGTTTCTGACATGAGAGTTGATACTCTATGTACTACAGTACACATACTATTCATAGGTTATAAACACTATTTAGTTAGATATAAGTTCATAATGCCTATAAAAGATATTAACATAGGGATTTGAAGACATAGGAAAAATTACAGCGTGGCGCCCACCTGTGTTTCCTTAGTAAACATCATCCAGCCTGGTTTAAGAGAATTGTAACTAATTCTTAATTAAACATACTGGTCAATGTAATACATAAATATATCTTAATAATGTAGATAACATACCAATAGCTTGAAGAGAATCATGTTTTTAAGGCAAAATACCTTCTCCCCGAAGGGAAAGGTCGACTTTCTTGCGTGGTGTCTTGACTAGAAATGGCCGCTTCAGTCTTTGTTTTCCCCCTCGCCAGGATTGGCCAGATAAGGGAGAGAAAACAAGCCAAAATAAATTTAGCTGTGCCACGGTCAGTCTATCGCTGTTTTATTTTCTCCTACATTAAGTAAGTTACTTAAACAGTAATTGTAAGGGTTTGTTTATTTTTAAGGGAGTCCATAAATAGGAAAGGGTAAGGATGTTTTATTATACCACATCAGGTGTGTGGAGAGAATTTACAACCTGAAAGTCCAATTGTCAGGTGTGTGGAGAGCATTTATAACCTGAAAGTCCAATTGTCAGGTGTGTGGAGAGAATTTACAACCTGAAAGTCCAATTGTCAGGTGTGTGGAGAGAATTTACAACCTGAAAGTCCAATTGTCAGGTGTGTGGAGAGCATTTACAAACTGAAAGTCCAATTGTCAGGTGTGTGGAGAGAATTTACAACCTGAAAGTCCAATTGTCAGGTGTGTGGAGAGAATTTACAACCTGAAAGTCCAATTGTCAGGTGTGTGGAGAGAATTTACAACCTGAAAGTCCAATTGTCAGGTGTGTGGAGAGCATTTACAAACTGAAAGCACGGAAAAATAGGTAGCCAGTTACTCTGTTGGCGAGTACAGGCCCTCTTCCTATCACACAAATGACATTATCAGCGCAGCTCCTTATCAACTACACTAAGGCAGTTTACGCATTTACTATTTTCTAACTGTAGTAAAGTAATGTACGGTATGAACCGGAAACGCACTATATGGTTCACTAATATCCGGGTTCCGAAATATTGCATGCCAGTTACGTTTTGAAGCAGCCATCTTGAAACGTTTGCGGAAACCACAAAATTGAATTTGTTATTAAGTTCGCCGGAAACAGGGAGTGGGTGAAATAGGGTTCGTTCTAGACGAGTTCCTGGACGCTCTGGCACTCAGAGTTCAGTTTGAACTCTGGGATGTTCAACTGGTTTCGCGTTTTATGAATGTATAAAAGCATATGAAGAAACTGTATAGTTCGCAGGTGCGTGTGTGCATATTCGCGTACATAGAGGAAGGCATCGCGCAGGTGTACAGCATGCTCAAGTACTCACCCAAACACACAAGCTCACGCACGTGTCGATATATTATACAACCACAGGTGTGGTGGGAGTAGTAGTAGTTGTTGTTGTAATTGTGCGTAGTATTAGTAAGTGTAGTGGTAGTAAATGTAGTAGTACCAGCAGCAGAGGCAAAAGTAGTGTACTGCTAGTAACAGTAATAGTAGTAATAACTGTACCAGTAGTATAGAAGTAGTAATACTAGTAGTAGTAGTAGTAGTAGTAGTAGTAGTAGTAGTAGTAGTAGTAGTAGTAGTAGTAGTAGTAGTAGTGGTAGTAGTAGTAGTAGTAGTAATAGTAGCAGTAGTAGTAGTAGTAGTAGTAGTAGTAGTAGTAGTAGTAGTAGTAGTAGTAGTAGTAGTATTAGTAGTAGTAGTAGTAGTTGTAGTAGTAGTAGTAGTAGTAGTAGTAGTAGTAGTAGTAGTAGTAGTAGTAGTAGTAGTAGTAGTAGTAGTAGTAGTAGTTATTATTATTATAACACAAGCAGTAGCACTAGTAGTTGTTGTCAGTGTGATAATACTATTAGGATCACTAGTAGTTGTAGCGCCAGTCATCATCATCAAGTGCCGTGCCGGCTGGCGTAGGCGTTCATGGCTCTCCATAGATCTCGGTCTTTGGCTTTCTGGGTCAACTCTGCTGCTGATATTCCTCCATGCCACCGACTCAATCCATCCAGCATCATTTCTCTTGGTCTGCCTCTGCCTCTCTTCCCCTAGATCTTTCCAGTTGTTACGATGTTCTCCAATGCCTCTCTTATCACGTGACCGAAGAAAGATGTTTGTCTCTGTCTTATTGTTGTATAGTGGTATTTCAATTGCGCTTGCGCTCCCACCTATGCTACACCCTTCATGTGTCTTCACAAAGTCGGACTAGAGTCAAGCTCAACAGGGTCTTCTTTCCCCGCTGATTCTACCAAGCCCGTTCCCTTGGCTGTGGTTTCGCTAGATAGTAGATAGGGACAGTGGGAATCTCGTTAATCCATTCATGCGCGTCACTAATTAGATGACGAGGCATTTGGCTACCTTAAGAGAGTCATAGCCACTACTTTTATCGTTTCTTTACTTATTCAGTCTCTCGGTAGAGATTTGTTCGCATCAGACGAGCAAATCTCCGGCGGGCCTATTCTCGCTGGTCGCGAGATCCGCACAGTGGAAGTATGGGAGATTTGCTTGCAAATAGACAGGCAATATCTCCTGCGGTAGCTATGGCGGACCTATTCCCGCTGGTCGCGGGGACCGCTATAAGTCAGGTGGGGAGTCTGACGATAGTGCACGCTTTACACAGGTCCGGACACTTGTGACTGACTGATGTGCGAGCCCTCATGGTCCGGGCTCGTACAAGGCCCTCATCTGTGGGACATGGCTGAACGTCTCTAAGCCGGGTCCCTTGGGTGTCAGGGTCTGGCCATAACTCGCCACCGGCTCGTGGTGGTGAGGTCTCGGTGGATTGACGCTGAGCCGCCAGCGTCTGCAGCCTACCTTGTGCCAGACGTATTGGTTACCCATTCCTCTGGAATACACAAGACTAGGCCGAGAGAGGGGTCATGTCGTTTGGGCATCACATGATCTCTGAAGCTCTGCCCAGACATTGTGATGGAATAGTGGCCACATTCCACTCACATACTTTAGTCTGTCAAGACTGAAAGGTGTCTACTATTGTTGTATATAATGTTCTAGTTTCATTAGCCTGTTTCAGGCAGTCGTCGTTAGTTACTCTGGCAGTCCAAGGAATTCGCAACATTCGTCTCAGGAACCACATCTCTGTTGCTTCTAATTTCTTCTTAATTTGTTCATTTACATTCCAAGATTCACTGCCATACAGCAAAACTGGTTCTATATAGCATTTCAGCACTCTCTTTCTTACATTCAGTGATAGTGACTTATTGCATAAGATACTCTTCATTTTCTGAAAGAGTAGCGCCAGTATTGGAAGTATTCTCAAACTTCCAGTGTGAGCAAATGCATCCAATTTACCAGACTGCACGGCCGAAAGTAAACCTGGTTAGTTCACCTGGCATCGGCAGCAAGGTGAAGGTTATTGCTAGGTCGCCGCCGGGAGCGTATTTGACGCAAAACGCGCGTGCCTGAAGCCGGGAAACCCGGATATGTGGCCAGGAGCAAGCTGAACTCGGGATGAGGAGCCAAGTTCGGAGTAGCTAGAGCAGCCGTTGGGAGGAGAAGGTGGAAGAGATAGGATGTAATGTTTTTAATGTATTTATTAATTTGTGTTTTATGAGTGAAATTTTAAGTTCTTCTTGTTCTTGTTCTTTTTTGTTCTTGCTCTTGTTGTTGTTGTTGTTGTTGCTGTTGTTGTTGTTGTTGTTCTTCTTCTTCTTCTTCTTCTTCTTCTTCTTCTTCTTCTTTTTCTTCTTCTTCTTCTTCTTCTTCTTCTTCTTCTTCTTCTTCTTCTTCTTCTTCTTCTTCTTCTTCCATTTCCTCCTTCGCCTCAATCACCACATCCTCGTCGTCATAATGTTTCTTTTCCTTCCTCTTCCTCCTCCTCCTTATCGTGCCCCTCCTCGTTCTCCTTTATTTTTCTTTCTCATTCCTCTTTCGCAAGGTGTGGGTCACACACACGTATATCCTTCCGACCTCAGCTTGTCCGAGCTCTGCAAGTACCTGAGTGAGGATTGCTTCATCTAAAGAACAATCATTTCAACATCTTTCAATCGCAGTCCTTTCAGTGACGAAAGAGGACAGGAAACTGGAAAACCGCAGGTGTTCCAACACCGCGAGACTATGGAGGTAGTTTGACAGTGTTTGTTATCTGTCTGCCAATTTACTGTCTGTCTATTTACGTGTCTGCCTGTATATCTGTCTATTCTCCATTCATTCATCGACCGCCTGCTCTATCCCCCCTCCCCCAATCGCCCGCCCGACTAACTGACCAAATCCTTGCTTCCCGGTCTGTCTTTCTATCTGTATGTCCGTTTGTCTGTCTGTCTATCTATCTGTCATACGTTTGTTCTGTCTTTGTTACATACACACACACACACATTCACACACACACACACACACACACACACATCTAAGTACACACCGAATATATTTGATGGCTATACTCTGATCCTACTGAGTGTAATCTTGCCAAGAAATCAACATACAGCTAAAAGATGCTGGTGTTGACAGCGATGTCCTGTAAAGGATATGAAAAAAAAAAAAAACTCTGATCAGTGGTTCTAATCGCGTCGGTAACTTACGAGGTCTGTGAGCCGGCCACTCGCAAGGCAATGGCAAACTACTGAGCGTAATCTTGCCAAGAAATCAACAATCAGCTGAAAGATGCTGATGTTGACAGCGATGTCCTGTAAAGGATATGCAAAGATTTGTAATACTCTGATCACGCAAATCTTTCCTCTCTCATCCAACCCTCCACCCCCATTTCTCCTTCCTCTCTGTAACTTCTCACTCACGATTTTCATGTGTATATGTGTGAATGTTTCTGTTGTTGTACCTCACTCACTCACAACCACACACAATATTACTACCACCCCCGACCTCCACAATTACTACCATCAGGTTTTTCCCAACCATCAACTGCACGTGCAAAACGTGAGCGCTAAAACATACCAGATTTTTATTAAACTATTTCCTTTTGAAGCTGGGAAATCTCCGCAAGTACTAACAGGCTTAGACCTTGCAAGAAAACCAAAACAAATAAAATATTTCTAGATATTGTAATGTTTGATGTTCGGTAAATTTCCCAACTGGCAAGTAACAGAAGCTATGCAACTCGACATATCAGTGCTTCTCAAATTGTGCGTCAATGGTTCTCAAGTTTGAATCACTGTTTCTCAACTTGTGCATTATTATTTCTCAAACTATGTATCGATGCTTATCAAATTGTGTTTAATGCTTCTCAAATTGTGCATCAATGCTTCTTAAATTGTGTTTCGTTGTTTCTTAAATTGTGTCTCATTGTTTCTTAAATAGTGTACCAATGCTCCTTAAATTGGGTATCAATGCTTCTCAACTTGTATACCGATGCTCCTTAAATTGGGTATCAATGCTTCTCAATTTGTATATCAATGTTTCTTAAATTATGTAAGAATGCTTCTCAAAATGTGTATCAATGTTTCTCATGTAATGTATCAATGCTTCTCACAATGTGTATCAATGTTTCTCATGTAATGTATCAATGCTTCTAAAATTATGCATCATTGCTTCTTAAACTGTTTTCCAGCGCTTCTCAGATTGCGTATTAATTTAAAAAAGAAATGTGCATATCAATGTTTCTGAAATTATAAATTACAAGTCACCCAGAAGTCGGAGTGGGTTCGCTTGATTGCGAGGGACACTGGTAAATCAGTCACAAAATCAGTCTATTGCAGCAGCAGTAACGACAACAACAGCAGCAGCAATAACATCAGCAACATCACATCAAAAACAGCAGCGGTAGCTACAACAACAACAACAACAACAACAACAACAACAACAACAACAACAACAACAACAACAACAACAGAAGCAGCAACACAATTAACTGTTTTAGCAACTACAGCTGCAGCAAAACAGCAGTAACAGTAACAACGATAACAACAGCAGTAGCAGTAACAAACAGCAGCAGCAGCAACAAAAGCAGCAGCAAGACCAACAGCAACGACAACAGCTGTAGCAGTAACAAACGAAACAGCAGTCTCAGCAGCAGCAGCAGCAACAACAACAACAACAGCAGCAGCATCAGTAACAACAACAACAATAACAATAACAGCAGCAGCAGCAGGAGTAACAACAACAACAACAACAACAGAAGCGGAAACACAATTCACTGTTTTAGCAGCAACAGCTGCAGCAAAACAGCAGTAACAGTAACAACGATAACAACAGCAGTAGCAGTAACAAACAACAGCAGCAGCAACAACAGCAGCAGCAAGACCAACAGCAGCGACAACAGCTGTAGCAGTAACAAACGAAACAGCAGTCTCAGCAGCAGCAGCAACAACAACAACAACAGCAGCAGCAGCATCAGTAACAACAACAACAACAACAACAACAACAACAACAGCAGCAGCAGCAGGAGTAACAACAACAACAACAACAACAACAACAACAATTACTTATCTTGTGCTGCTCCATCAACAAAAACTACAAGACGACGCCATTTCCTCTTCACATCCACCCAGCATGCAAACAGGACGTCTGCACAGTTTTACAATGATAATAATTACAACCACATAATGGATCTATGTCAGTCCCTCCCTTCTTATCACCCCCAACACGTGCCAGAAAGTACCCGGGGATCTGGCAGTACTTAAGACGTACCCCGACATGAAAGGAACCATCGCTACACTCAAGTCATTGTTCCAGGCTTTGCATTTCCTCCGCCATTTTCACAGCTCAAAGAAGATAAAAGGCGACGAGATGTAAACAAGGACAAAAAACCAACACTCTAATACATGGGTAGTGTCAACTCGATGGAAGTCATGTGAAGGCACACATGTGAAACATCACGGGATGTGGTTTACAACTTTCTAGACAGACGGTAATGTTTCTTGGCAAGATTTCTGGGCTCTGGGATAGAAATGCGAGCATATTGGGCTAGGAGAGGAATTTTAATTTTGCAAATATGTGGCTCGGCGCCTGGGGAGGTAGAAAGTTGTATCAAACTATTTTAGATAAATGTGTCCAGGGGTTTTAGAATGACGCGGTAGTGTAGTTGATAGGGATCTATGCTGATAATATCTTGTGTGTGGTTGGACGAGGGTTCGACTTGGAGCTCGTCGTCCGCTAACAGAGGAAAATACTGGCCACCTATTCCTTCCCGCGTTCAGGCTTCAAAATGCGATGGATTTATGACATCACAGATCTACAGAACATTTCTCTTCCGGGATATGTTTTTAAGAGAGTGCGTTGGCACCGTAAAGGTTGATAATGAAGTTGATCAAGCGGACTGAGTGGTCTCTAGGTATGGTGTCCGCCTTTAGTGCTGGAGGTCCTGGGTTCAAGCCCTGGTGAGGGCAAAGATTTTTTCACGTGGACTTCTAGTAACAAAATGTCCCCTTGTCTCTGGGTAGTGAGATCGGACGCCCGTGTGCATTGTTGCGCACGTAAAAAAAATCCCTTGGCAGTTGGAAATCCAAAAAAGAGTAGTCTAACGGCGCTGCCCGGGCAAAATTTCGAGTTAAAAGTCTACCCAAAGTATTTCAGGATCCTCGCCGGTGCTACAGAGTTCGTGCACTGATCTGAGATTCTTCGGTCTCAGGCTTGAGTTAGGAGTAGAACTGAGCACTTATGGGTTATACCCGTGTGCCGTGATGTTGATCCGTCGACTAAACTAAACTAACCAAACTAAACTAATGAACTAGGTCAATATCAAGGTATTAAGAGTGGTAAACAGTATAAAATAACACAAACTAATGCAGCTTTACAAAACATAATTACAAAAAATTACAGAACGTTGTAGAGACTAGCCTTCGTCAGCAAACAAATACATACATAAAACACAACATACAATCAGGGAGAAGACCCTCCAGTGACTATATTAAGGCATAAGAAGGCGTGAGAAGAATAATAAGATGAAAAAATTAGAACAATGAAGAGTAAATTAAAATTAAATTTTTTTTGGTTACTTATCTTAGAATCCCCAGCTGTGATCCTAAATGAATTTTCTTTGATACTTTTATATAGACAGTCGTGGGAGTATGTGGGTCATGGGGACCGGGCTAGGGGAAGAGAGAGGTGTGCGACAGGGATGTGTAATATCTCCACATCTTTTTACTCTATACACTGAAACTATTTTTAGAAATGTAGAAGATATGAGAGGAATCACTACTGGGGGACATAATATCAATAACATTAGATATGCGGTTGATACAGTATTGATTTCAGACAATGAACATGATCTGCAACATTTAATAGATACAGTTGTTGGACACAGTGAACAACTAGGGTTACAATTAAATTGTAAGAAGACAGAGATTATGGTCGTCTCTAAGAAGAAACATATATCACAATGTAATATAAGGATAAATGGGAATATTCTTAAACAAGCGAATCTGTACAGTTATCTCAGATCAGTCATAACATCTGATGTTCTTGTGGTCTATTAACGCTTTCAGTATTTACTTCTCGTGTTCGTTGACTCGCGGGATTACGGAGAGCGGCACCAGGCCGACAGCTAGGGAATAGAATGACCAGAAAGCTTCACCACTTGTTCAAAGGAAAACATAATTGATGATGATGATCACAATGATGATAATGATGACAATGATGACAACAATGATGATGATTTGTGATGATGATGATGATGATGATTATGATGATGATGATTATGATGATGATGACAATGGTGATGATCAGGCTTGTCCATGGGACATATATTTCTGTCCCATCCCATCCCATGGGACATTTCCATTGGGATTCCCATGGGAATAACATTCCCATGGCCAAGCTTGGTGATAATGATGATGACGATGATGATGATGACGATAATGATGATGACGATTTTGAGGATGATTTGTGATGATGATGATGATGATGACGATGACGATGATGATAACGATGACGATGATGACAATAATGATGATAATGAAGGTTATGACGACGATCACTGGGTCGGCTGGCAAGCGTATAGCCATTGCACTACCACAGTTCCCAATGATGATGATGATGATGATGATGATGATGATGATGATGGTGGTGGTGGTGGTGGTTGTGATGATTATGATGATGACGATGATGATTATTATGATGATAATAATGATACCAACAGGTAAAAGATACACTTGGCAGAGAGGTGAGAATTTCGTCTCACGCAACAAAAACATATATAGATAAACACATAACACGTGTTACGGTGAACAATATGGTTTTTATGTATATATTTCTGGCATATATCACCGAAATGAAATCAATCTAGTTCAGGAATGTCCCACATTATAAATTTGCCCTCGTCGTGCTGTCGTGTCCTGTTTTGCAAAGCAGGGCACGTGCAGGGTAAAATATTCACATTTTGAGGAAGTGTGGGGGAGGGCTTAATTTAGATAGATGAAGAAGTTCGGAACTACAACCTTGTAGCTCTCATTTTACGTCGTGAAGATACCCGTATCTAAAATACCGGATAGTGAAGACAGATTTATCAAAACTTGTGCCTACGATGATTGATAAAAGTTGTTGTTTTCTTCTTAAGCTTCTAGTCTTTCTCCTCCATCTTCCCCGCGTTTGTTTCTACCTCTTCATGACCCTCCTCTTCATTCACTCCCTCCTCGTCCATCCTCCTCTTTAGTCCTCCTCGCCCGTCCATCTCCACGTTTTCGTTTTCATCGTCGTTGTCTTCTTCTTCTTCTTTTTCTTCTGCTACCTGCTACATCTCCTGTTCTAACTATTATTTGGTCTTTGAAATTTAGTCTTACTAATCAACTCCTGCCGGCCTCCTGGCCTAGAGGTTAGCGACTTTTCTCCGTAATCTCGTATACTCTCGTAGGTAACGTGACGATGGTGAGAATCAGCAGTGGTTCGAATCGCGTCGGTAACTTACGGGGTATGTGAGCCGGCCGCTCAGAAAGCAATGGCAAACTACTGCGCGTAATCTTGCCAAGAAATCAACAATCAGCTGAAAGATGCTGTTGACAGCGATGTCCTGTAAAAGGATATGCAAAAAAAAAAAAAAAAAATCAACTCCTCCTCCTTGCCTCCTACTCCTATTCCTCCTCCTCCTCCTCAATATTATCATTAATGTTGTTGCTGTGGTTGTTGTTGCTATTATTATTATTATTATTATTATTATTATTATTATTATTATTATTATTATTATTATTATTATTATTATTCACTTAGAACACTGTCACCTCCTCCTCCTAAATAGTATTGTTGTTGCTGTTGTTGTTGCTTCTGCTATTATTAATATTGTTTTTGTTGTTGGCGTTATTATTATCATTATTAGTCAAAAACTTTCGACGCCTCCTCCTCAACACTTTTATTATTGTTGCTGTTGTGGTTGTTACTGATGTATTATCATTATTATTGTTGTCGTGGTTGTAGTTGCTATTATTATTATTACTGTTCGCCTATCATTACCCCCTCCTTCCTCTGTTACAAGTACTCCGTTGTAGATAGCAAGTTCCCTCAGTTTGATGTTTAGTCTGGTCAATCACCAATTTTGCTTGTTTATTTCCATCTTCAACTGACATTTGATGTGATTTGATAAATGAATAAATAATATATAAGCAGAACAATTAGAACACACAGTCATCGGTATTTTTGGAATGTGGAACGTCTGTTATCCCCACGGTAATTTTAAATTTAACACGAACTCTATCTGTATGCACAAAACTGACTAGAACTGTCTAATTGCTAACGCCTCAAATATGACGTCATCACAAGAAAACAACACAATCTTCCTACCAACTCTATGCTACCAATGCCAAACCTGGACAATGACAGAAAAAGAGAAAAGAAAAATGACAACAACAAAAATGAGGTTCCTGAGAAGAATACTCAACGTATCAAGAAGAGATAAGATCAGAAATGAAGAAATCAGGACTAAAATGGGGGTTAAAGCAGCACTAGATATTATCAGAAAGCAGCAAGTCAACTGGTTTGGCCATGCAAGTAGGTTACCAGTCAACAGCATACCACAACAAGCAATGATGTACAGACCAGATGGAAACAGAGGAAGAGGCCGACCACGTAAACGTTGGACGGAGGGAATAGCAGAGTCCATGGGAATATCGATATATGAAGCCCATAATCGGGCACTCTCACGAAGTTTATACTTCACCTCGACACCGCAAGGTACAAGAGGAACATGATGAGATGAGATGAGAAGAAAACAAGGCAAGTGAAAAATAAAATTCCACTGTCTTTCTGCAACGCTTCACTGCAAAAGCAGTAGGACATAAGCAGAACATTATGTTTCTCGGCCCGTCTGCTTGTTGCTTGTTGTCAAGACCTCCCATGCATACATGAGCATGAACTCCATCACTTTCTCTAGCTCCACATTACAACATAATTCACAGGCCAAGGTCGTGACATAATTTCAACCTGGACGATTCTGGAATGTGGCGACTCACCAAATCGTGCCTGCTGCTGCTGCTGCTCACGAGGCAGGTGTGTGCGCGTTTAGGATGCTTTCAATTCCTCCTTACCTGTCACTGTCTCAGATTCCCAGATAATTGTTTGCCAGAAGTGGCAACAAATCCACTTTTCACTTAATTCTCAACCAGGTATCACCTGAGTTCTGTTTGACGTATTTGGTTTCAAGAAGTTGTTACTTTAATTCTTAACCAACTCAGCGCCAAAGAAAAACTAGGTGTGAACCAGAAGTGGCAAACAATTAAATGAACAAGTATTATAATGGGACGAGTGTTACAAATTCCTTGGACTGCCAGAGTAACTAATCACGACTACCTGAAAGAGGTTAATGAAACTAGGACATTATATACAACGGTAAGAATGAAACAAACAGCTTTCTTTGGTCATGTGATGAGAAGAGAGGCATTGGGGAATATCGTGACAACTGGAAAGATCAAGGGAAAGAGAAGCAGAGGCAGACCAAGAGAAATTACCTGGATGGACTGAGACGGTGGCATGGAGGAATATCACCAGAAGAGTTGATCCAGAACACTAAAGAACGAGATCTGTGGAGTGACATAAACGTCTAGGCCAGCTGGCAGAGCACTTGATGATGATGATTATTATGTACATTTCCGTTCCCTGACCATTGAAATTGAGGAAGATACCGCGAAACAAAACAAATAACACGATGGTTCTAGTATGACGATATATCGTCCTCCTGTCCAAATTGGAGGTCACATGTGACGGTATATTATCCTTCGACATTGAATTAGTTAAGTTACTTGCCCTAGTAAGTGATGAGGTGTTGTTGGCGATAGCCTGGGGGGGGGGGGTGCTAGCGTGCCAGCCCGGACGTCACGGGTTCAAATCCACACCAATGTGGACGTTTACATTGACACGGGCTTCCAGATCGAGCCAGCTTAAAATGGGTTCAAGGAAATTCTTGGACAGTAAAGGCGGTCAGTGTGGTACTGACCACAACACTAACCCGGTGCTAACTGCAATACTAACCCGGTACTGACCACAACACTAACCCGGTACTGACCACAACACTAACCCGGTGCTGATCGGAACACTAGCCCAGCACTGACCGCAACACTAACCCGGTGCTGACTGCAACACTAACCCGGTACTGACCACAACACTAACCCGGTACTGACCACAACACTAACCCGGTACTGACCACAACACTAACCCGGTGCTGATCGGAACACTAGCCCAGCACTGACCGCAACACTAACCCAGTGCTGACCACAACACTAACCCGGTACTGACCACAACACTAACCCGGTCCTGACCTCAACACTAAACCGGCACTGACCGCAACACTAACCCGGTGCTGATCGGAACACTAACCCGGTGCTGACCACAACACTAACCCAGTACTGACCACAACACTAACCCAGTACTGACCACAACACTAACCCGGTGCTGACCACAACACTAACCCGGTACTGACCACAACACTAACCCGGTACTGACCACAACACTAACCCGGTACTGACCACAACACTAACCCGGTAATGACCACAACACTAACCCGGTACTGACCACAACACTAACCCGGTCATGATCTCAACACTAACCCGGTACTGACCACAACACTAACCCAATTACTGACCACAACACTAACCCGGTACTGACCACAACACTAACCCGGTACTGACCACAACACTAACCCGGTAATGACCACAACACTAACCCGGTCCTGACCACAACACTAACCCGGTCCTGATCTCAACACTAACCCGGTACTGACCACAACACTAACCCAATTACTGACCACAACACTAACCCGGTACTGACCACAACACTAACCCGGTACTGACCACAACACTAACCCGGTACTGACCACAACACTAACCCGGTACTGACCACAACACTAACCCGGTGCTGACCACAACACTAACCCGGTACTGACCACAACACTAACCCGGTACTGACCACAACACTAACCCGGTACTGACCACAACACTAACCCGGTACTGACCACAACACTAACCCGGTACTGACCGCAACACTAACCCGGTGCTGACCACAACACTAACCCGGTGCTGACCACAACACTAACCCGGTCCTGACCTCAACACTACCCCGGCACTGACCGCAACACTAACCCGGTGCTGATCGGAACACTAACACGGTGCTGACCACAACACTAACCCAGTACTGACCACAACACTAACCCAGTACTGACCACAACACTAACCCGGTGCTGACCACAACACTAACCCGGTACTGACCACAACACTAACCCGGTACTGACCACAACACTAACCCGGTACTGACCACAACACTAACCCGGTAATGACCACAACACTAACCCGGTACTGACCACAACACTAACCCGGTCCTGATCTCAACACTAACCCGGTACTGACCACAACACTAACCCAATTACTGACCACAACACTAACCCGGTACTGACCACAACACTAACCCGGTACTCACCACAACACCAACCCGGTACTGAATACAACACTAACCCGGTACTGACCACAACACTAACCCGGTAATGACCACAACACTAACCCGGTAATGACCACAACACTAACCCGGTAATGACCACAACACTAACCTGGTATTGACCACAACACTAACCCGGTACTGACCACAACACTAACTCGGTACTGACCACAACACTAACCCGGTATTGACCACAACACTAACTCGGTACTGACCACAACACTAACTCGGTACTGACCACAACACTAACCCGGTATTGACCACAACACTAACCCGGTACTGACCACAACACTAACCCGGTACTGACCACAACACTAACCCGGTACTGACCACAACACTAACCCGGTACTGACCACAACACTAACCCGGTACTGACCACAACACTAACCCGGTACTGACCACAACACTAACCCGGTACTGACCACAACACTAACCCGGTACTGACCACAACACTAACCCGGTACTGACCACAAAACTAACCCGGTACTGACCACAACACTAACCCGGTATTGACCACAACACTAACCCGGTACTGACCACAACACTAACCCGGTACTGACCACAACACTAAGCCGGTACTGACCACAACACTAACCCGGTACTGACCACAACACTAACCCGGTACTGACCACAACACTAACCCAGTGCAGACTGATCTATACAAATATAAGTGGAGCACCACATGTCCCATGTGCCTCTCTGTGTCTCTCTCCCTTCTTTCCATGTCTCTA
The DNA here is from genome assembly GCA_963921405.1 of Cepaea hortensis. Taxonomy (NCBI): domain Eukaryota; kingdom Metazoa; phylum Mollusca; class Gastropoda; order Stylommatophora; family Helicidae; genus Cepaea; species Cepaea hortensis. The sequence goes on along the minus strand of CAWUFQ010000522.1, from coordinate 3,299 downwards.
CCTGCCCCTCTCTCGTTCTCTGTGATACTCTCTCTCTCTCTATGCCTCTCCCGCCTCTCTCTCTGTGATTCTCCCTCCTCTCTCTGTCTCTGTCTGTGATTCTCTCTTCCCTTTCTGTGATTATCTCTCCCCTCTCTCTGTGATTTTCTCTCCCCTCTAACTGTGTCTCTTCCTCTCTCTCTCTCTGTCTCTCTCTGTCTCTCTCCCCTCTCTCTGTCTCTCTCCTGTCTCTGCCTCTCATCCTCTCTCTGTGATTCTTTCTCCCCTCTCTCCGTCTCTCTCCCTCTCTTTGTGATTACCACTCCCTCTCTGTGTCTCTCTCCCACTCTGTGTGATTCTCTCTCCCCTCTCGCTGTCTCTCTTCCCTCTCTGTGTGTCTCTCTCTCCATCTCTGTGTGATTCTCTCCCCTCTCTCTAGGTCTGCCTCCCCTCTCTCTGTCTTCATCTCTCTCTGTCTTTCTCCTTCTCTCTGTATCTCACTTCCCCCCTCTTTCTCTATGTCTCTCTTCTCTTCTATCTGTCTACCACTCTCGCTGTCTCGTTTCCCTCTCTCTATGTCTCTCTCTCCCTCTCTGTGTGTCTCTCTTCTCCTCTTACTGTCTCCCTCTCTCCCACTCTCTCTGTGTGCCTCTCTATCTTTCTCTGTGTCTCTCTCCCATCTCTCTATTCTCTCTTCCTCTCTGTCTCTCCCCTCGCTCTGTCTCTCTCTCCGTCTCTATCTCCCTCTCTCTCTGTCTTTCTCCCACCTCTCTCTAATCCTCTCTCTCGTGCTCTCTGTCTCCTCTCTCTATCTCCCTCTCTCTCTGTCTCTCTCTCCTCGCTCTGTCTCTTTCTCCCTCTCTGTGTGTCTCTCTCCCCCTCTCTCTAATCCTCTCTCTCTCTCTGGTGCTCTCTGTCTCTCCTCTCTCTCTGTCTCTCTCCCCTCGATCTGTCTCTCTTCCCCCACCCCCTGTCTCTCTATCTCCTTCTCTCTCTGTCTTTCTCCCCCTTTCTCTAATCTTCTCTCTCTGGTGCTCTCTGTCTCTCCTCTCTCTGTCTCTCTCTCCTCGCTCTGTTTCTCTTTCTCCCTCTCTGTGTGTCTCTCTCCCCCTCTCTCTAATCCTCTCTCTGGTGCTCTCTGTCTCTCCTCTCTCTATCTCCCTCTCTCTCTGTCTCTCTCTCCTCGCTCTGTCTCTCTTTCTCCCTCTCTGTGTGTCTCTCTCCCCCTCTCTCTAATCCTCTCTCTCTGGTGCTCTCTGTCTCTCCTCTCTCTCCCCTCGATCTGTCTCTCTTCCCCCACCCCCTCTCTCTCTATCTCCTTCTCTCTCTGTCTTTCTCCCCCTTTCTCTAATCTTCTCTCTCTGGTGCTCTCTGTCTCTCCTCTCTCTGTCTCTCTCTCCTCGCTCTGTTTCTCTTTCTCCCTCTCTCTGTGTCTCTCTCCCCCTCTCTCTAATCCTCTCTCTCTTGTGCTCTCTGTATCTCCTCTCTCTGTCTCTCTCTCCTCGCTCTGTCTCTCTTTCTCCCTCTCTCTGTGTCTCTCTCCCCCTCTCTCTAATCCTCTCTCTCTGGTGCTCTCTGTCTCTCCTCTCTCTCTGTTTCTCTCCCCTCGATCTGTCTCTCTTCCCCCACCCCCTCTCTCTCTATCTCCTTCTCTCTCTGTCTTTCTCCCCCTTTCTCTAATCTTCTCTCTCTGGTGCTCTCTGTCTCTCCTCTCTCTGTCTCTCTCTCTTGTCACTCTCTACCTATCTCTCCTCCTCCCCCCTCTCTCTGTCTCTCTGCCCCTTTCTCTAATCCTCTCTCTATATCCCTCTCTCTCTGTCTCTCTCCCCCTTTCTCTAATCCTCTCTCTCTGTCTCCCTCTCTCTGTCTCTCCTCTCTCTCTGTCTCTCCTCTCTCTCCCTCTCTCTCTGTCTCCCTCTCTCTCTGTCTCTATCCCTCGATCTGTCTCTCTTCCCCTCTCTCTCTGTCTCTCTCCCCTTTCTCTAATCCTCTCTCTCTCTGGTGCTCTCTGTCTCTCCTCTCTCTGTCTCTCTCTCCCGTGTCACTCTCTATATCTCTCTTCTCCTCCCCCTCCCTCTCTCTGCCTCTCTCCCCCTTTCTCTAATCCTCTCTTTCTATCTCCATCGCTCTGTCTCTCTACCCCTTTCTCTAATCCTCTCTCTCTATCTCCATCGCTCTCTGTCTCTCTCCCCTTTTCTCTAATCCTCTCTCTCTGTCTCCCTCTGTCTCCCTCTCATCTCTCTCTGTCTCCCTCTCTCTCTCTGTCTCTCCCCTCGCTCTGTCTCTCTTCCCCCTCTATCTCCCTCTCTCTCTCTGTCTTTCTCCCACCTCTCTCTAATCCTCTCTCTGGTGCTCTCTGTCTCTCCTCTCTCTATCTCCCTCTCTCCCTGTCTCTCTCTCCTCGCTCTGTCTCTCTTTCTCCCTCTCTCTGTGTCTCTCTCCCCCTCTCTCTAATCCTCTCTCTCTTGTGCTCTCTGTCTCTCCTCTCTGTCTCTCTCCCCTCGATCTGTCTCTCTTCCCCCACCCCCTCTCTCTCTATCTCCTTCTCTCTCTGTCTTTCTCCCCCTTTCTCTAATCTTCTCTCTATGGTGCTCTCTGTCTCTCCTCTCTCTGTCTCTCTCTCCTCGCTCTGTTTCTCTTTCTCCCTCTCTGTGTCTCTCTTCCCCTCTCTCTAATCCTCTCTCTCTGGTGCTCTCTGTATCTCCTCTCTCTGTCTCTCTCTCCTCGCTCTGTCTCTCTTTCTCCCTCTCTCTGTGTCTCTCTCCCCCTCTATCTAATCCTCTCTCTCTTGTGCTCTCTGTCTCTCGTCTCTCTCTGTTTCTCTCCCCTCGATCTGTCTCTCTTCCCCCACCCCTCTCTCTCTATCTCCTTCTCTCTCTGTCTTTCTCCCCCTTTCTCTAATCTTCTCTCTCTGGTGCTCTCTGTCTCTCCTCTCTCTCTGTCTCTCTCTCTCTCTTGTCACTCTCTACCTCTCTCTCCTCCTCCCCCTCCCTCTCTCTGTCTCTCTCCCCCTTTCTCTAATTCTCTCTATATCCCTCTCTCTGTCTCTCTCCCCCTTTCTCTAATCCTCTCTCTCTGTCTCCCTCTCTCTGTCTCTCCTCTCTCTCTGTCTCCCTCTCTCTCTGTCTCCCTCTCTCTCTCTGTCTCTCCCCCTCGATCTGTCTCTCTTCCCCTCTCTCTCTGTGTCTCCCTCTCTCTGTCTCTCTCCCCTTTCTCTAATTCTCTCTCTCTCTGGTGCTCTCTGTCTCTCCTCTCTCTGTCTCTCTCTCCCGTGTCACTCTCTATCTCTCTCTTCTCCTCCCCTCCCTCTCTCTCTGTCT